>SMDT01000698.1:47500-62500 GCA_005392925.1 Aquilaria sinensis
TGGGGGTGGTGGTGGGTGGCGGTTCACCCACAAGGCAACACAAGGGGCAACCCACCCACACTAGCATTGGGGAGCCTACCAGGGCATGATGCTTGGAAGGCCTAGGGGGTTAGGGCTTTTATGGGTTGCCTAGTAGGAAACATAAAAAATCTGAGATGACACCTCATCCATAAAATCTGGTACAGGTTGAGTTTTGAAACAATTTTTTGTAGACATGTAAAGAATATTATGATTTACTAAACTAAGAAATTTGAGATTTTTTTTAAAAGCCAATTATTTAATATGATTTTGTATTTATTTTTATGGTAAAAAATCATAATAATTCAAAAATAAATCCAAATGCTCTCAAACTTTGTCCAAGGCCCTCATAAATCATTTAGAAATGATTGGAATCAAAAACATCATAAAGGGGATGGGGAATATCAAGAGATTTGTGAGAGCCATGGGGGTTAGTGCTACTGCCGTGTGCCTTCAGCATGCCCCCAGCAAACCCCCATCCTGCCCCAACGTACCCCCAGCCCTAACATGCCCGAAAAGTGGCCCCTGTTAGTGTTGTGCCCAAAAGCCAATCATGAGATGATTGTATTTTTGCACATTGAGTCATGATATTTTATTAAGGCATTAATCCAGCAATTATGTTTGTTGTTTTGTTCCTGCGTAACTTAACAAACATAATTGTAACCCTAGAATAATGATATTCTTAAAAGTCCCTGGTCTAGTATTATTGTGGAGTGGGTTGCAATAATACATAACGACTAGCATATGTGGAGACTAATATGAGATATGTAGTCTGCATATGGGTACAAGTTGGAGAACTTATGTACTGGACCGACCCACCATGAGAACACTACATGGATCATTATATGAGTGTCATAACTGATTCTCATAGTGATCATGGTATATGTAGTTCTTCGACCTAAGATCATCAAGGTTCCCTACATGTGAGTCACATACTTTGATACTTTCCTTTGTTGCTCGTAACTGAGTGAACTTGAAGGAGGTCATTGGGTATGTCATATATCATGCGGAGGGATTTGTATGATCAAGATGGGATTTGTCCCTCCTATGTAACGGGAGTGATATCTTCGGGCCCCTTGATAGAGTGAGACTTAGAAAATGCATGGCCATGCTCGGATGAGTTGATATGCGATATCAATGTCATCAGTTTAAGTTAGTCTACTCGGTAATCAAGAAACCAAAGATTGGGCTATACGAGAGTGACACATTCCATGTCTCGTGCTTAGTCTTGATATCTTGGACAAAGGGACAATGGCATATATCGGTTATGATCATAAAGGTATAGTCGAATCATTGACAATCTTGTCACTTGGGCAGCAATGATGTGTTGCTAGACACTGCTCATTGCTTATGATCATAAATGTGATTTATGATCATTGCTAACGTGATAAGAGCCTATTGGGTCGCACACATAGAGCTATTTGGATCATTAGAGTGCATGGGCTAATTATTTGGGTTATGGTTTCACTTGAATTTCGTATTAATAATGGGCCCAAGAGTTGAGCCATTATTAAGCCTGAAATTAAATCCTAATTGGATTAGGGCTTTGAAAGTCATTAGGCCTGGAAGTTGAGTCTCACTATAAATACAACTTTTAAGTGAGAAATTCGCAGGTCTCCTTGCCCTAGCCTCCAAAAAGGACAGCCACACTCTTCTCTTGCAATTCCTTGAAGGACGCAAGCTAGCATTGCGAGTGCAAGAGAAACGCATCTGCCGGGACGTGGTGGAAGCGTGGTGATCCCGAGAGGCTCGTGTGGATACCATAGAGAGCTTGAACACGTTAACTGTTCAGGTTTTGTGATTCGACTCTACAGTTGAGTGAGAGATCCCAACCAAAAATTAGGTATGAAAATTTTTGAACACCCAGTTTACCCCGTTTCACTTGGATCCTGGAGGGTTTCGGTTAAATTCCGCTGCGCTGTTTGGCTCCCAAAACCCAACAGTGCCAATGTGCCCTCACTGTGGCCCAGCGTGCCCTAGTGTGCGTCAATGTGCCCTCACCATGCCCAAGTGTGTCGTTACTGTGCCCCGGCATGCCTCCAATATGCCCTCAATGAGCCCCAGCTTGCCCAACATGTATTCCCATGCATTAGCCCCTACACAACCAACATGTGTTCCCTTCATCCCGTAGCATTTCCCCTTGTGAAATACCCCTTCCCCATAAATTTCTCCCTTGGGATTCTCACTTTCTCCTGCATTTCTCCCGGGGGGACACAAGGGAAATGTGCGAGAAGTTCAGGAAACAAGAGGGAACGCCACCCATAGGCCCTACCATGTCTCAGTCATATAGCCCCTAGCACATTCCCCTTGTATTCCACATTTCCAAGGTGGATTCCCACTTTTCCCCATATTTCCCCTAGGGATGAAAAGCTTTGACAAGGCCTCAGAATTGTAGAATGACAGCAAGATGGCTTTGAAAAGCCATTCAGTCCTGAAAGATGGTATTTTTTCAGTGTCTTCATTAAAAGCCAAGTACTTATCACCCACACTTAAAGGGCACACTATTTTTTTAGCAAATCGAGGAACATACTTACATGTTGGTCTCATGGCTAGTCCTAAATGGTAAAGACGTCGTCAAGTGGTCCATAAGGTGAGGGAATATAAGACCCCCCGCTGATGGAGTGGCCTCCCATGAGGAGGGGGCTCTAAACATCGATGACATTACATCTGTGACGTTAACCTTGGGATTTGCAGGAACAGTTATAAACCTACCCCGGAGGAGTAAGGGATGTTGGTAGATACCCCGTCACAAAAGAAACTTAGTACAATTCCTGCCCACCTAGGAACATGGAGCATTGCGAGCACCAAGACTAGCACTTAGTACAATACCCTCATATGTATTGTAGCACTATGTCCCATTCGAACCTTGTGCTGTGAATGACTCACCCGATAGCCATGAAACCTCTTCGGAAAGTAAGGGGGTGAAGTTGCCGTTGGGGGGGGGGGGGGGGGGGGGTACCATGTACAATACCCCATCGCATATTTAAGTCATCTACAAAGGATTCTACTAGCCGCTCGATGGAAATTTATCTTTGGGGAGGCCTTCGCAACCAATCAGTCTTGACAACTACTTCCCCGAGATGTGCCCTTAGGGGCTGAGGTCCATACTGCGGGTCAGCAAACAGGCAACCGGCACATGTGTCACTTCTAGCCTGGATTCTGACTTAGCAGCGTTCAGTTATAATCCAACGCACGGTAGCTTCGTGCCACTGGCTTTTCGACCAAGTGCGATGACCAATTGTGCGAATCGACGGTTCCTTTTTTATGCCTAGTGGTATCCTCGTTGTATGACATCCTGACCTGGAGGCGAGACTTCCAGCATGAGGGTGCCTAAAGGGGAGACTTCCGGCGTGAGGGTGCCTAAAATGCTCAAAAGAAAAAGGGTTAAAAGCTCCCCGGAATGTGTTTTCGGGGGAGGAGGCTCCGATGCACAAGTCAGTATTTAGCGAATATGGAGTAGAGAGTGGAAAGTAAAAGAGTAGAGAAAGTTCTGTGTCCCTCTTACCAAGGTTACTCCCAAGTATTTATAGGATAGCATAGGGAGGAGGCAGTTTGGCACAACCCACTTAGATCATGACACGTGTTTGGTCAGATGCGATCCATACCTCTGTAGGGGGGTATCTCCTGCTAGCCCTAGCCTGTTCTGCCAGAGGTTAGGGCCATGTGGGAGGTCTGTGTCAGGGGCATGTGCGAGGTCCCTGTGTCGGAGGCTCATTAACCATTTTTGTCATGTGTTCGTGAGACCCTTTCGGTGAATGAGACCCCTTCATTGTATAAGGCTTCTTTGGGATAGGAGGTCCCCTTCGGTTCAATATTATGACCGAGGGCTACTGGGAGAACCCCTTCAACAAAGTAGGGTAGCTTTAGAAGACACAATTCCTTATCGAGGATGGCGATATTCTTTTCTGAACATGCTGGGTCTTCCCTTCCGATGGTGGTAGTGCACAACCTTCCCGAGGTCAGTCCCGCTATTCCCCGAGGATGGTGGTGGGTCACCAAGGTTAGGGGATCAAAGATAGTGTGGGCCCTCTCTTTCCCAAGGTTGGTTACTCATCCTTTTCGAGGGTGGTGCTCACCAGACAACCTGGGAATTCTAAGCGTAATAGCCCTTTGGCTATCACATGCCCCCCTCAGAAAGCCGAAGTTGTATCTTTGGTTTTTGAGCTTTTGCAAGTGTCTCATGGGATTGTGGTAGATGATCGATGTCTTGGAAAATATTAGTTAACTTTTGGATCGAGGTTACCTTCTTCGGCGAAGGTTCCTCTTCGACTCAAAACACCTCTTCTAACCGAGGTAGTAGTAAGAGCTTTTGGTGTTCCCGAGCTTACTTTTTCATCCAAAGTGTATACTTGTCTCTTGGGTTTTTTTATTGCCTGCCAGCGAATTGTCACATCTTCTGGATAGACAGACGTGTCTCCTCGGGATTGACCTACCTAGGTCTTACAGCTGTTAGGAGGCATGCCCTTGTTTCCCGCACCGGGTGACGCATGTCACTTGGTGACTGGCGAATAGTCGTGTCTGTTACATTAGTCGCGCCTCTTCACCTTCGAGGGTTCATTATGGCGATGCTTTGCCTGCCTCCTTCAGCTTATATAACCCCTCCTCCTCAGTTTTTTCACACTTATATTCTTTTGCTATCTTTTGCTCTTGAATTTTCCTCCTCTTCTTTCTTTTCCGGCAGCGGCATTAGTAGCCGAGCAATTTCTGGCATTACCTGTGGTGTCTTGTGAAGTCTTTTCCTTGTTTCGTGCTAGGTGGGTCTTCTTTCCGAAGTCGTTCTTTGGTATATTTTTTTGTCTCCCCTATTCTTCTTCACCTTCCCGAGGTTAAACTTATTTTTCCCGAACATGTCTACTCCAGTCCCGCTTATGTCTGTTCAACCTATCCCCGAGAGTTGGCTTCCCCTTAACTCTCATCCAAGTTGTGCTACTCCGGAGAAGTTAAAGAAGTGGACAGCTAAATTCTTTCTCGCCTCTTACACTGTTACTAGGCAACCTAGTCCCGGTATGCCTGGTTACATGAATCATTTGGACGAGGTTACCGTCTTTTGGGCCCAGCTGAAGGCTAGACTTTGGTATCCTTCGCTGAAGATGGTTTGCGAGTTCTGCTAATTCCAAGGCATAACCGTGAATCAACTTCCTCGAAACTCCTATTCTTACTTGAACGCCTTCCTCTGCATGTGTGGGGTCTTCAAGATAGATCCTCACTTCATCTTCTTCATGAAATACTACAAACTCCACCCCATCCTGAAGGGTGGGTTCTACTTCTTGCTTCCTCGGGGATTTGGGAGCAGGAAGTACACGTTCACCTTCGGGACGAAGGATAACTAGCGAGGGTGGCATAAGAGGTTCTTCTTCCTGAAGGTCAATGAGAAGTGGAAGCATGTGCCAACGCAATGGGCTCGGGGGACTTTGGATGTAGACGTAGTCAATCCTCGGAAACTGTTAACCTTAGAGTTAGAAGCCTAGTTTAAGGAGTTTGACAGCCGCATTCCAGTTTTCACGGACTGGGATCCCGAGGTCCCTCTGAGTTCTTTGTACCCCTTTCCTATTAGATGGAACCTCATGACTGAAGAGGTCATTCAAGAGTGAGGGTGATCAAGGAACACGTTACCGACCTCAACATGCCGAAGCCTCCTTTCGACGGAAGGAAGGCATAGTTGGTAATGCTCATTCGGGCCGAGCACATGTACCAGGCTCTTCAAGAGAGTAAGTTACTTCCCAGATTTTTCATATATCTCCTTCGCACTTACATTGATGTTCTTGTTTTTACAGAGATGGGTGACAAATCTGCTACCTTCTACAAGTCTCTCTTCCTCGGTCAAGCCAAGAATGGAGAGCAGCGGAGAAAGAGGGCAATGGCAAAAAAGAAGAAGGCACCAGGGGGACCATCTTCGGTCTCGAGGTCGAAGAAGACTAAGGAGGACCCTCTTCCCTTGCCCCTCGAGGATGAAGTGGGGGCTATGGATCAGACCCGTATTCAAGGGGACCCACCTTTTGGAGCCCGCCATCTGTTCAATTCCCTTGAGTCCAAATACTGCGGTGGAGACCTTAGGGACCTCGGTTGGGGGCTTTTCGGCTGAGGAGCTTGAGGAGTGCCGAAGGAGGAAAGGCAAACACATTCCTGCCGAGGTCCTCGAGGTCAGTGACTCTGAGGGCGATGACATCGAGCTTCCACCAGGTTTTTCCCTTAGCCATTCTTCTATGAGTCTGGGAATTTTTGGTATTTTAGACCTTATAGATGAGTGGCTAAGGGATAATGTACTGATGGGACTTCAGCATGATTTTGCAGGCAAAGTAGTGCAGGTGAAGTAGTGCAGGCTCCCTGGGTGGAAGATCACGCACGAAAAAGGGCCCTTCGGGATGCCAATATCCCCAAGGGGAAGGTTCCGATAGAGCCCTTCTGGTCCTTCACGGAGGACATAAACTTGTTATCCGAGGATAGCCATAATATGGCTCCTTAGATGGCGACGGGTGTCATCACACATGCCACTTTTCATTCTCTGCCTGAGGAGTGTCCGAACTATGAGATCGTCACCGTGAAGATGAGTGAGCAAGTTGCCCAAGTAAACTCCCACCCTTTAATACTTAAGAATTTTCTGTGCTGTTGTTTGCCTTTTGTTCCTTACTCGGGGTCTTTCCCTTTTGCATCTCTTGGCGTACACTAGGTATTTCCGAGCTTGGGCAGCCAAGCAATCTTCGGTCCGCAATCGGCCCGAGGAGTCCTTGGCAAAGGCCAAGGAACTATTGGCTAGCTTTGTTTTCAGGTACGGCGAGCTGAATAAAATAGGCAAGGAGGATCTGGCTAATCTTTGGGACGAGATGCTCAAAAGGCAAGGGGAGCTCATCCAAGACTTATCCACAAAGATGTCAAACCTTGGTGGGAAGGTGCTAGCTCTGGCCTAGGCCAATAAGGTTCTTCAAAATGAGAAGGAGGACGTCGATTCTAAAGTTATGAAGGCATTCGACCTCAACTCCAAGCTTTAGGCCGAGGTCGAGAAGTTGAAGAAAGAGGGGAAGAAGAAGAAGAAACCAAGAGGTCTTATTAGGATAGCTTTTGCTTGGCCCGTCACCAAGTCTTGTCCAAATTTCCCGACCTTGACCTTTCCTTTTTTGTGGCCTTGGACATCCCCAAAGGACCATCCTAGTAGTGGTCGAGAGCAGAGTTCTTCAATTTCCTGCCATTCCACCTTTGGTGCCTAAAGCTGCTGTCACCAATAAAGATTCCAAAGGTGAGGATGCCGAGGATGGTGAAAAGTCGGTGGATGCCCAGGATTGCGAATATGCCTCCTCTTTCTTCTTTTTCTTTGTAATCCATCCTTTGTACTTTATCACCGTATTAATGAATTCCCTCTTTCCTTCAATTAATGAAGTCTTTCTTTTCTTCAAAATTTTTGCTGAGGTCCTTAATGGACCATCTTCGGATGCTAAGGGTGTCACAACCATGTTCGGTCAGTACCCCTCTGAAAAACGTCATCCTTTGTGGAATTTAACCTTTGTTCCAATTAGTCAAGTGCCTTTTATGCTGATCCCGTTCGATCAACATCTTTCGAGCAAAGTTGCCCTTAAGTTATACCTTCATTTGGACAACCACTTTCCTCATACTTAGCATCTTTTCATTTTTGAAAATTTTTCTAAGTTCCAGTCATGCATTTTAGAAAATACTCCTCTTCGGCAACCATGTTCGGGCGAAGGAGATATACATCTTCGGAAGTAACCATCTTTGGTCATACCTCCTCGATGTTTTTGCATGACTTTCTACCTGAAAATTTTTCTAAGCGTGCACTTATGTGCTTTTAGGGGATGAACAACTATGCTTGGCTGGCCATCTTCGGCACAACTTAACCTTCGTCGTAGTTTTATCCCGTTCTTAACAATAATGTTCAGTTGGTGAAGACTGACCATTTTCATGAGTTTACCTTTTTGGTGTGACCTTGTTCAGTCTTCCCCCCTCAGAATTAGGCATTTTTTACTCTCGTTTGGAAGCGAACATGTCCGGCCAAACATGCCTTCAGTCAAAAATGGAAATAATTTCAAAGGCATTTTGGAAAGAAGCTCCATCGATATTTAAATCATGTTCGGTCAGTCACCCATGGGGAGAATTGTACAATTTTTTCGTTGGAAAAATTTCTAAGTGTAGAAAAAAATCTGAATGCCACGTATTTTTCAATTCTCCTCCTTCGATATGCCGAGCTTGTAGACTCTTGGACGAACATCCTTAAGGACCAAATAGAGTCCGTCCCAATTTGCCCGAAGTACCCCATGAGATCGTGTTCGGGCTTTAAACTTAGCTCTTCGGAGAACAAGATCCTTTTTTTTTATCCCTTTCCATTTGACGTGCAAGTTTGTAACAACGACTACTCTTTGTTGAAAGGCTTTTCCTCTGAGTTCGACCATTTCTCTATGCTCGTCAATTAGGTCCAACTTGGTCCTTAAACCGAGGCTATTCCCTTCTTCGTCAAACACCTGTATCCTTAATGATGGTTGTACGACCTCGACAGGAATAATGGCCTCCATGCCGAACACGAATGAGAATGGTGTTTCACTCCTGGCCCTTCTCAAAGTGCTTCGGTAGCTCCACAGCACGCTCGGAAGCTCTCCTGGCCATTTTCCCTTTGCTTCTTTCAACTTCTTTTTCAGACCATCTTTTATTGTTCTGTTGGACACTTCAACTTGTGCATTGCTCTGAGGATGGGCCACCGGGGCAAAGTGCATTTTAATTCCGAGGTCAATTATGAATTCCTGGAACCCATTCTTAGTAAATTGGGAACCATTATCAGCTACTATCACCCTCGGTATGCCAAATCTGCATATGATGTTCTTCCAGACAAACATCTGTATGTCCTTCACCAAGATTGTCGCAAATGGCTCTACCTCTATCCACTTGGTGAAATAATCTATTGAAACTACACAAAACTTCACTCTTCCTGGAGCTATTGGGAGAAGTCCAATAAGGTCAATATCGCATATGGCGAAGGGGCAGAGGTAGTTGGCTGCAGTTATCATTTTTTAGGGTAGTCTCTGGACAGGAGTGTGTCTTTGGCAATTGTCGCACTTTTGGACGAACTGCCTTGCATCTTTCCTCAGAGTAGGCTAGAAATATCCTTGCCGGAGGATGACCTCAACAAGGGCATCGGCTCCTATGTGCAAACCACAAGCTCCCTCATGGACTTCTTTGAGGATCATTTCGACATCCTCTTCATTGATCCTGTCACATCCCACAAAGGGGCAAGCCCATGCATTCTCAGTACCACTCACCATCATCTAACTAAAAAGTTGCCAAACTAGTGAGATTTCAAGTGTTATTAGGAGAAATCAATTCGGCCAACTTTGTATTATGGCTTTAAGGCTTATCTTCTTAAGTTAATGGGCCTACGTGGTAGCCCAGGAGGCTTCTAAAAGAGTTAAAGTAGTTACTTGCAATAGAAGCAAGACCCACCACCACTAACTTGCAATTCAAGCAAGGCAAACACTTTTGTAATTAAGTGTCTAGGAAGTATGCTAGTCAAGTGTGCTACTTAGTACATGGCAACCAAGAAGCCCAAGATTCTATAAGTTTTGAAAATCAAGGTTTAGATGCAAATGAGCATTCGGCCATGAATAATGTGTAAGTGGTTCACAACAAGAAGCACATCCAACATTCACATAAACATGCCATAAATTGGCCCATAAGCATTCATCATGTATATAGCCAGAGCCAACCACAACCAAGCACAACTTGGCAGACAAAATGCTTTAAGTACAACAAAACCTAAGGGCACCTGAGACCACATACATGTACACAAAAGAGTAGTCTATATGGGTACACCTAATTTGTTCATGCCAATGCTAACCCATAGTCAAGCCCACCAAGTCATGCTTCCAACCCAAGGAACCTACTCTCCAAAGAGCACCTTGAGTGTACCATAGAGCAGGACACACTGCAGCATAAGACCTATAGTCATGCTCATTGTCATGAACGTGAAAACCATTATCAGATAGGGATGGAAAAATCGGACCTGACCCGATGACCTGGCCCAACCCACCCGAACCCAAGCCTAACCTGACCCGATTTGACTAAAAAGGTCAACGACCTAAACCCGACTGTGCCCAACCCTACCTGAACCCGAACCCGATTAAAGGGAAACCCAAGAAAACCCGAACCCAAATGACCCATACTTGAAACACCCGAACCTGAAATGACCCAAGCCTCAATTGACTCGAACCCGAAATGACCCAAACCTGAGACTGACCTAACCTGAACCAGAGATGACCCAATAACTAAACCCGACAAGCCCGATTTTAACCTTCACCCTAAACCTTAATTTTCTTTTTTCATTATTTTCCATACTAAGTCAATCCTAAATATGGAGGTTTCCATGTTTAGTAACTTCCATTTCTTGAGACTTTCATATTCAGTATGTGTTATATTTAGGAATGGTGACTTCCATTATTAGTAACTTCCATTTTTTGGTACTTCCATATTTAGTAAGTCTCATTTTTGGAGATGAGACTTTCATATTTAGTAGTTTCATTTCATTTTTTAAGATATTCAAGTTTAATAATTTTCATATTTTGAGAAAGGATTTCCATATTTAGTAACTTCTATTTTTTTAGGACTTCTATATATTGCAAGTATCTTATTTGGGGAAAAAACATCCATATTTAGTGAATCCCATATTTGGATTTTTCCAACATAAGTAATTTTTATGTTTAGTAAGTTTAATGATCTTAATAGGCAATTATTAAAATTAAAATATTCATCCCTAAACTTTTAAGTATAGTGCAATAACGTACCTAAATTTTAAAAAATTTTATTTTAGTCACCCATAATAGTTACAAAATGGATCCTAAAATTTTTAAAATCTTTGCACTTTCACCCAAAATTTTTCAAATTTTACAATTTAGTCACTGATAATTAACTTGATTTGCATTTCAGTGTAATTTCAAATAAAATTCATTAAAACATAAACATAACAAAATTGTCATTGTGTATGTCTAGGTGATAGCTAGGTGAAGATCTGAATAATTTGTACAATGATTATTAAAGCTTATGGGTTAAGAAAAACAATCAAATATTACTAACAATATTAAATTACTTAAATATGTACTAAACTACAATGAAGAAGATTTTTATAAATATTTTAATTAAATATACTAAAAAATGAAAATTTAATTTATATTAAATCATACAAAAAATTGAATTATTTGATTTAAATTTTTAAAAAATTGAATCGATTCAATCATTTTGACTTCAAATCAGTAACCCACGTGAACACAAAGGTTGACCCGAATTTGACCCGAAAGCTGGCCTGAAGTTAGTCGAGACTAAAATTGACCCGACCTGAAGTGAACTTGAACCCAAATAAACCTGGCCTAAGCCAACCCGAACCCAAAATCAACTCAACCTGAAATTAACCCAAACCCAAATGACCTGACCTGAACCCAACCTAGACCCGAATTCATGCTAACCCAACTAGACCCGAACCTGAATGACCTAACCCAAACCTGACCCTACCCACCCAATTGCCATCCCTACTATCAGAGCAATAGTCCACACATCCATAGCTGCCCACCTAGACAGTTCCAAAACTACTTAAGCCTATAAAGCTTAGAGTATAAGTTTTGGCCGAAGCTTTAAACAAAAGACTTGTAAGTGTAACAACTTAATCAAGCCAAGCACAACATTGGCACATACCTTAAGCACAAAAGCCCTACTAGCAACACAAGGTAGCAACTCAAGCACAAACTACTCAAGCCGAATATCCTTTCCTAAAACATAATGGTATGGGCAATGAGTAATCATACTCAGTAGGATTCACTATACAAACTGACCCACATTGGGCCTATTTAGTTAAGTCCAAGACTTAGCCTCCAAGAGCTGACCTTAACCTGCACACAAAACACAAAAACACCAAGATGCAGGCAATATACATTTATAAGCATAACTACCAATGGTTAGCAAGCACAACAAAGCACTCAAGCATGCAAAACCCACACACACTTTGCCATGTCCATTCAGCTGAAACCACTAGCATGTGCCCTTGTGCATTTTTGCACACAATTCTTCAAATTTCAATCCACTTTCCACTAAAGCTTCAAAACTCCTAGTAAGTTGGCCTCACTCACTAGTGTTTCTAGCACATGCCCATAGTTGATTAGCTAATCGATTCTCATGAATCCAAACTTCCTCCATATGCCCATCAAGTAACCAAGATCATATGGCTTAATCTTAACCATCACTTTATTACTCTATCTACTTGATCATGGAATTCTACCAAGCTTTCAAGTAGAAGTGAAACCCTAGCTCAAAACAAAATGCTTGAGCTCTCGGTTGCACCTGAGCATCCAAGACCAAAATGTCTTTCAAAGTAAGATGGCCTAGCACATTTCAACTATCAATTAGTCACCAATATTACTTGTTCATGGAATTTATACCACGCATTCAAGTAATTTGTGAATGTCTCGCTCAATCCGAAGCTTGAATGTCTCGGCCTCCCCATGCAACTTCAAAATCCAAGCTTTAACTTGTACTTCTAGGTCGCCTAGTGCCGAAAATGAGTAAACCAAGCTTAATTCTTTCTTCAAGCATCAATTTCACCACAATTTGGCACAAAATTGGCAGCAACCATTCAAGAGCAACAAGAACCAGTTTTTGGCCTTGCATAAGTGGGAGTTAAGCTCAAAATGATGGCAATTGGTTTAGTGGAAGCACGCAAATTTTGGTAATGAGCCACATGGCACTAAAATGGACTAATGCTCGCTCTCGGCCTCATTAACTTTGCATGGCGCCATTAAGTCCTCAAGACCTCATAATCTCATTTAAATCACTCAGTTAAGAGTACAAAATGGCCACAAAACTTTGTTTCCCGCTATGATCATTCTAATCATTTCCCATGTGCAATTTGGACTCGAGAATTCTCAGTTTTGCACTCATATCACTATATATATTTTCAATCAAGTCCTCCACTTTTATTTATCACCATTCATCTCATACTTACCTTTCATGTGCGAGAATTTCACCCAAGTGAACAATTTATTTCATTTGAATGAGCTGGGTTCTACAGATACATTTTTTTTTGTTCACCCTTTTTAATCAAGTCCCTCAAGTTTCTCATGACATTTTCTTTGTATTTCTTTCATTTTCTTGGCCTAGGCCAAGCACTGAGGGATGAACCTTACAAATACACCTTTGTAATGGAGTTCCATACCCTTGCCGGTACAGCTCCTCCCCAATCAGGAAGTATCTTCCTGAACATTTTCGCACTTTGGCTGCTTCAAGAGGGTCCTTGGTAAGTTCTGAGGTTGAGAGGTATTTTTTGATATGGTCATTCCACCCTTGTCCCGAGGTTGTTGTGAACAATACTGCTACACTCGGTTGATGCAGTACCTCAATAGACTCTTTTGATTTGGCCAGTGTGTCGGCCTCCATATTATCTCACTGAAGTACATTTTCTATATGCACCATGTCAAACCCTGGATGAGCTTTTTGACGAGGTCATGGTACTTTGCCAAGGTTAGGTCCTTTGTGCCATAGTCTCCCACCATCTACCGGACTACTAACTACAAATCACTGTAGGCCTTCAGATTTCTCACACCAACTCAAGCGCAAGCCTACTATGATGGCTTCATATTCAGTGGCATTGTTGGTGACATTGAATCCGAATTTGATGGCCTTCATGGCTTCCATACCTTTGAGACCATGAAGGACCACTCCGGCTCCTTGATGTTCAGAACCAGAGGCTCCGTCAACAAATAGTGTCCACTTAGGTTCATTCTTCCCGAGGTCCCTAGGGGTATCCTCGGCTTTTGGGCCTTCGACGATGAAGCCTGCTAGTGCTTAAGCCTTTATTTCCCTTCTTGGCTCGTTAGTGATGTTGTACTTACCGAGCTCAATACACCACTTTATGCTTGTGCTAGGCAAAATTTGAGTAAAGAACATCAAGTTGAACAAGTGGAAGTTTGGCCGAAAGGTGCATTTTGAGGTAATGGTGTGTTCCTCATTGAATTACATGGTATTAGTGCCATGATTATTGGTTAATGATGCTTTAATGAGCATATGATGAATTAGAATGATGAAAAACAATAGTGTGTGAAGTTGGGCTTTATGGCCGAGAGTATGAGTTAGTGTAATTAGGTGTTGATCACTTGATTACATGGTAAATGTGCTATGAACAAGTTTCATGTGATGGTTTTGATCAAGGATTGAGTTAATTTGATAAAGAACATTGTTATCTGAGATGGGCAATTTCGGCCGAAAGCTTGGATTAGTGTGAAATGGTGCATTTCACTTGGTTACTTGGTAATAATGCCATGGATGATGTTCGTTGATGATTAGAATATCATGTGGTGAGTTAGGATGATGGTTAGCACATGTATATAAAATTGGGCCTTTTTGGCCGAGAGCTTAAGTATGTATATCTTAGTGTTCTTCATGTGGATCATGGTAGTTAGTCCATGAGTGTGTATGTTGATGCCTATGTGATTGTTTTGGTAGGCATTGTGATTGAGGAACACTTGGATACTTGAAGCTTGGTTGTAACCGAGAGCTATTGAGGTAGGGTTCACTAACACTTGATGTTGCTTGGTAATGTGCCATGGTTCAAGTGTTTAGAGTGGCTAAGTGATGGTTAAAATTTGCCAAATGACCTTAGTTGCTTGATGGGCTTTAAAGTTTATACTCGGTTGAATTGTTGATTAGCTAATTGACTAGTGTACATGTACTAGAAATGCAAGTAAATGTGGCCTATTTGCTTGGCATTTTGGGAGCTCCAAGTGGAAATGATATATTGGAAAGGTTTGTGTGCAAAAATGCACATGGGTACATGTAAGGCTTATATGGCCGAGAGCACTTTTGTGGAGTGTGTGTGTGTCCTTGTGTGCTTTGGTGATTCCTTGTGCATGCTAACCCCACTTATGGATTAATTGCCATGGTTATCTATCTTGTATATGTATATGCTTGGTTTTCTTGTCTTTGTGTTTGTTTTGCAGGTTGAACTAGCTA
>SMDT01000698.1:65000-70000 GCA_005392925.1 Aquilaria sinensis
TGCCTTCCTTGGATGCGGTAGCCATTTCTCAGGCTCCCTCTCCGAAATGGAACCCTAATTCTCTGTCACCCATTACCACCATGGTAGGCATCTATCCTACCATCAAAAGTTGATAGGGAAAAAATTTGAATGATGCATCACCATCACTAAGGCCATGCAATCCATTGAGTTATCACAAATCATTAGAGCAACAGGCATGAGCCTATGTTGAGCTTTTATCTAATAAATGCATCCCTTCCAAAAGTCGGGGTTTGGTGCACGTATTAGCTCTAGAATTACTATGATTATCCGAGTAGCAAATACCATCAAACAAACTATAACTGATTTAATGAGCCATTCACAGTTTCACAGTCTGAATTAGTTCATACTTACAAATGCATCGCTTAATCTTTGAGACAAGCATGTGACTACCGGCAGGATCAACCAGGTAGCATCCTTATTTTGACATCCGCCACGTACATATGCTACCATGCTCATTAAAGGGCATAAGGGTAGCAGCACATGGTAGAGCATCATTTGGAATGCGGGACAATATGCAATGGGGCCGGTTGGGATAGGTCACTAATGCCACCTACCAACTCCATTCCTTTTTGTATCCAAGAACATGATCAATGACCATGTGTGCCGGAAAGGCCAAGCCAACGTGGTACCCATGAAGCACATGGATTGATTTGATGTCGCCCGCAAGGCCATTAGAGGGCCACAAGGCAAGAAGGGTCTGATGTACACAGGCATACCTTCGAGGTAGGTACATAGCACAAGATCTCATTGGCCCCTGAGTAAGGATGACGCATGGAGGAAGTAAGAAGCGGTGTGCTTGTCAGTAGTTTTATGCATGAGCATGGAGCCTACTAATGCCCACAACCATTGTACCACTCACACACCTAGAGTGAAGTTCGACAATAGCCTAGCGATGGTACCAACACACCACAGCCCCATGTAGGTCGAGGAATGCCCAACCAAGGCAATGCCGCCATCTGTAGGCATGAAACATAGCATCGAATGGGGCCACAGGGCACTACATGCCATGGTTTCACCACTGTAGGGGCATGGTAACGACATTCCAACACAAAATGGGCATATTTAGGCCCCTGGAGGGCGACCGGAGGCTCACTGGGGCTATGCCGGGGGGAGATCTTAGCACATTATAAGTGTGTGTGTCTCACCAAAAAAGTCACCGACTAGGGGGTAGTCGGAGGGACAGCGGGGCATAGTGGCGGGTGGTGGTCCACCCACAAGGCAACACGAAGGACAACCCACCTACGCTAGCATTAGGAAGCACAAATGGAGCATGTTTAGGCCCTTATAGGGTGATCGGAGGCTTCCTAGGGCTATGCCGGGGGGAGATCCTAGTACATGATGAGTGTGTTTGTCTCACCAAAAAAGTCACCAGAAAGTCACCGGTCACCAACTAGGGGGTAGCCAAAGGGACAGCACACAAGGGACAACCCACCCGCACTAGCGTCAGGGACAACCCACCCGCACTAGCATTAGGGAGCAGAAATGGGGCATGTTCAGGCCCCTGGAGGGTGACCAGAGGCTTACTATGGCTATGCCTGGGGAGATCTTAGCACATTACGAGTGTGTGTGTCTCACCGGAAAAGTCAGCAGAAAGTCGCCGGTTGTCGACTGGGGGGCCGTCGGATGGATAGCGAGGGGTGGTGGTGGGTGGCGGTCCACGCATAAGGCAACACAAGGGGCAACCCACCCGCACTAGCATTGGGGAGCCTACCAGGGCACGGTGCCTGGGAGGACCATGGGGATCAGGGCTTGCACCTCCCCCATAAAGAGATATATTGGCTTTTATGGGTTGCCTAGTAGGAAACATAAAAAATCTAAAATGGCACCCGATCCATAAAATCATGTACAGGTTCAGTTTTGGTACAAATTCTTGTAGATGTGTAAAGACTACTATGAACTACCAAACTGAAAAATTTCATATTTTTTTGATGAACCAATTCTTTAAAATGATTTTGTATTTATTTTTAAGTTAAAAAATCATAATAGTTCAAAAATAAATCTAAATGGTCTCAAAATTTTTCCAAGGCCCATAGAAATCATTTAAAAATTATTGAAATCAAAACATTACAAATGTCATGGGGAAAATCAAGAGATTTGTTAGAGCCATAGGGGAGAGTGCTGTTGCCGCGTGCCCTTAGTGCGCCCCCAGCATGCCCTCAGCGTTCCCTAGTGTGCCCCAACCATGCCCCCAACATGCGCCCAGCGTGCCCTCACCATGCACAAACGTACAACAGTGTGCCCTCACCGTGGCCCCAGGGTGCCCTCACCATGCCCTCACTGTGCCCCAGCATGCACTCACCGTGCCCTCACCATGCCCTCACCTTGCCCTCACCATGCCCCAGCGTGCCCTCATCGTGCCCTATGGCACCCTTACCATTCTCAGGAACATCCCTCAGTGCTTGGCCTAGGCCAAGAATATAAAGAAAATGCAACATAAATTTGAGGGACTTGATTCGAAATATGAATAAGGGTGCAAGTCCAAAACCAAGGATGTTCAGGACTTAATTGAAGATGGAAAATGTATAGGTTGCTAATGCTGAGAAACAAAGTTTAGAGACTACTTTGGGTACTCTTTCGGGTACTAAATTTGGTACTAAGAAGCATGGGTGGATTGCATTAGACCATGCAAAGTTAATCAAGGCCGAGAAAGGCATTAAGCCATTTTAACACCATGTGGCTCATTACAAAAATTTGCATGCTTCCACTATGAGTTAAGTCATCATTTTGGTCAAAGAAGACCTTAGTTTCATGTTTAACCGAGTTTGGAGCACAAGTTGTGTTCTTGGCGAGCTTAAGCCGAATCCTTGCCAATTTCCTAGTGAATGAAGCTTAGAAAGACAAATTGACTTTGGCATTGTTGTTCTCGGAGTTGGGTGATCTTGTACTTCCAATTTTGAAGTTCAGACTTGGAGGATTAAGGCATAACCGAGAGCTCAAGCACTAGTGTTTGTGGTTAAGGTTCATGTCTACTTGAATTCTTGGTAAATTTCCATGAACAAGTAATAATGGCAGGTAAGTGATAGTTCAAAATTGCTATATGATCTTAGTTTGCTAGTTGGGCATATTGAGTGAACTTTCGGGTTCTTATTGGTTTGGCTAGCTAATCCAAGTAATGGCAAGCACTTAGAGTTCTTAGTAAGTTAGGCCAACTTGCTAGTGAACATGGAGCTCTAGTGGACTGGTGTTGAAATTGGAATGCTTGAAGTGCAAGAATGTATATTGGTGCTTGCTAGTGGCTTTGGCTGAATGTGAAAATGTGGTGTATGTGGGAGTTTGTATGCTTGATTCTTTCCTTGTGTGCGCTAACCAAGTATAGGTAGTGTTATTATAATTATATGCCTCAGCTAGTATGTGTATATGTTGTATCTTGGGTGTTTTCATGTTTTTTTTTGTAGGTTATTCTTAGCTAATGGAGGTTAAGTCTCAACTTAACTAAATAAACTCCAATGGAGTTGTGTAATGAACCTTACTGAGTATTAGTACTCATGCCCATATCATTTGTGTTTCAGGAAAAGGTTTTGAGCTTGAGAGAATTGCCTATTTTGCTTGCTTGTGTACCAAGTAGTACACTTGTTGCTTGAGGTATGTGTGCCAACCGAAGCTTGGCTTATTTGGAATATATATGCAAGTCATATGCTTATGGTTTATGGTCAAAACTTGTATAGTAGGTTTTGCATGCTTCAGTAGTTGTGGGACATGTCTAGAGGAGAGATGGATGTGTGGACTATGGCCCTGGTTGTAGTATTTACTTTCATGACCATGAACATGGTCATTGGACTTGTACTGCAGTGTGTGCTTCTGTGTTGCACACTTAGGTATCTTCTCGGGGAGTAAGGAAATCTTGGCTTGTAATGCATAATTTGGTTAGGTTTTGGACAATGTATGGTCTTGGCATGTTGACAAATTAGGGGGCACCCTTGTAGGCTCTTTTGTGTACATATGTAGCCTCGGTTAACTTTGGTTTTAGAATGTACAAATGTTCGATGTCAAATTATGGTATGGATTATTTATTATGGTTGTGTTTACGGTTTAAACCTCTTGCGTACTTTCTTGACCGAAATCTCATGGACAGGAAATCTTGTTTTCAAAACATGAAAGGTTGTGGGCTTCTTGGTTGCCATGCATTAAAGTAGTACACTTAATGAACACACACATCCTAGACACTTATGGAATTAAGTGTATGCCTTGCTTGTATTGCAAGTTATCTTTTATAGCCTTGCTTATCCTGCAAGTTATTGAGTATAGCCTTGCCTTATGTTTCAAGTTAGTGGTTGGGCCTTACCTTAAGCTGCAAAATATTTACACAGGACTTCACATAAGCCTCCTGGGGCACCTCCTAGGTTCTCAGCTTAAGAAAGTAAGACTTAAAACTACCAAACAGAAAGTTGGCCGAAATTAAAGGTAGGTAACAACACTTAGAAACACAATTGTCTAATAGCTTTCTGGGTAGTTTTGGTGAGTGGCACTAAGTGTGCACAGGTTAGGGCCTGTGTGGGGTGTGACAACCATGGCCTCATCGTGCCCCACTGTGTCCTCACCGTGCCCTCACTGTGCCCCGCGCGCCTTCATCGTCCCCCAGTGTGCCGTCAATGTGCCCTAGTGCACCCTCACCGTGCCCCCAGCATCCACAAACCGTGTCCCAGTGTGCCCTCACCGTGCCCCAGCATGGCCTAACCGTGGAGTGCCCTCACCATGCCCCCAGCGTGCCCTCACCGTGCCCCCACCGTGCCCAACACTAACCCTCATCGTGCCCCAGTGTGCCCTCACTGTGCCCCAGCATGCCCTAACCTCACCCATGTGCCCTCACGTGCCCTAGCGTGCCCTCACCGTGCCCTCAACGTGCCCCAGCATGCCCTCACCGAGCACCCAATGTGACCCAGCCTTCCTTTGCTGTGCCCCTAGAGTTCCCTCACCGTGCCCCGGGGTGGCCCCAGCATGCCATCACCTTGCCCACTCGTCCCCATTCAGGCCCTCACCAT
>SMDT01000698.1:75000-145490 GCA_005392925.1 Aquilaria sinensis
TTATGTTTGTTGTTTTGTTTCTGCGTAACTTAACAAACATAATCGTAACCCTAGAATAATGATATTCTTAAATGTCCCTGGTCTAGTATTATTGTGGAGCGGGTTGCAATAATGCATAACGACTAGCATATGTGGAGACTAATATGAGATATGTAGTCTACATATGGGTACAAGTTGGAGAACTTGTGTACTAGACCGACCCACCATGAGAGCACTACATGGATCGTTATATGAGTGTCATAAGTGATGCCCGGTGGCTTCATCGTTGAGGGTCATGTTGAATGGTGGAGAGACTTCCTGCGAGAAAGAACGCCTGGAGGCCAGATCGACGACGGGAGTGCGCCTGAAAAGCTCAGAAAATGGGGTCAGAAAGTCCCCGGGGTGTTGTTCCGGGGAGGAGCCTCCAACGCCCAAGTCAGTGATGCTGAAAGAAGGCAGAGGAAATAGCACTAAGGGGCTTAGTGAACTCGCCTGGTAGTGTTTTCTCAGAGAGAGAGAGAGTCGGATTATTTGTCAAAAAACCCCCCTGCCAAGGCTTGTTTCCTGGTATTTATAGTAATGTCTGACCCGTTCAGATCGTGACACGTGTTCGGTCGGATGTTCTCTGAATTTCTGGACGTAGGGGACAAGTAGCCGGTGGCAGTCTCCTTGAGCCCTGAACTAAGACAGGCAGTGACGTGATTCTGAATGGCGTCAGCGTGGCAGACCGTCTTTTGAGGCGAATTGTGGCTCTAGCGAATTAGTGTGTCGAGGCTTGTCAGATGCTTCCATAAATGTTCTTGCCGTACTCCCGAGGTCCCTGGGCGAGGTCGTCCTTAGGTACAGTCAGATGCCTCTTCGGGAAACAAGCTCGTAGTTCGGGGGTTCCCAGTTTCAGGGAGTTCCGCCTTCGGGGATATCATGTTCGGCTCGCTATGTCTGGTGCCGCTTTTCCGAAGGCGATCTGTTCACAACCTTGGGGGGGCAAGTAGTGTCCTCGGGTTTTCCTGGCGTGCCGGGCTCGGAGCTCTTCGGCTATCTCCCGAGGTGCATGATCACACCTTTTCTCGGGTAGCGCCAGCTTCTTCTGGCCATTCTTGTGGCAGGGAGTTCGGCCAGATAGAGGCGATAGCGTTTGGCTATCATATGCCCCCCTTTGGAAAGCCGAAGTGAAGACTTCGGTTTTGCATCTCTTTCCGAGGTTGTTTATGGGAGTCTCTTTGGAAGCTTAACCTGTTCCGAGGATGCGCCTTTTGCCCGAAGATCATGGGCTCTTCGGCCTTGGCCTGTTCTTTGGTGTCTTCGAGGCGGAGCCTGTGCCGAAGATACACCTCTTGCCCGAAGGTCATGGGCTGTTCGGCCATAGCCTGTCTCTTGGCGTCCTCGAGTTGGCCTGCTCTTTGTTTCTGCAGGTCTGTTTGGCCAAGCGTGTCAGTCTGAGCGGCGCGTCCCAGTTTTCCAGGGATGTCAGAAGACGTGTCCCAGTTTTCAAGGGACGTTTGGAAGACGTGTCCCCCATTTTTTCGCAGCGGTTGACACGTGGCACTTTGCCATTGGAGGAGAGTCGCATCGGTTACAGAGGGCACGCCTTTTCAGGTGCAGAGAGCGGTTACGGCGACGGTTCACCTCCAAAGGGTACTTATGACGATGTTTTGGTTACCCACCTTTGGCTTATAAATAGCCCATTCCATCATAAGTTCCTTTTGCTTTTTCTTCTGCTCTTTTCTCTGCTTTGCCCCTGTTCTTGCACTTTCTTGCTTTCTGTGGCGGAGCTACCTTAATCAGAGCTTTTTTCCAGCCAACTTTCACGACGGCGTCCTCAGATTTTGGCAAATCTTTTGGTGGGTTTTTGTTTTCCAGAGCGTTTTGATCCCTCTGTTCTTTTGAGTTTTTTTCTGGAAACTGTTTTCTTCCGTTTTCAAACTCGTTTTCATGTCAAAAAATGCCCATTCCTGAGAGCTGGCAGCCTCTTTTAGCCCATCCTTGTTGCACCACCCCTGCAAAGTTAGAGAGGTGGAAGAAAAAATTCTTTCTTCCCTCTTACGCCATTACTAGGCTGCCTCGTTCTAGCCATTATGCTTTTTCAAACCATAGTAAGGAGGTTACCGTTTTCCGAGCCCAGCTGAAGGCCGGTCTTCGGTATCCTCCCCCGAAGATGGTGTGCGAGTTCTGCAAATTTCATGGCATTGCTGTGAACCAGCTTCCCCCGAACTCGTTCTGCTATTTTAACGCCTACCTCTGCATGTGTGGCGTCTTCGGGATAGAACCCCATTTCATAATCTTTATGCAGTACTACAAGCTCTCTGTGGTCCCGAAGGGTGGCTTCTATTTCATGCTACCTCGGGGATCCGGGAGCAAGAAATTCATGTTCACCTTCGCCACTAAGGATAGCTGGCGGGGGTGGCAACAGAAGTTTTTCTTCCTGAAGATGGACGAGGCCTGGTCGTACGTTCCGACCAAATGGGCTCAGGGAACACTGGATGTGGACGTTGTTGATCCGAGGATGCTGCTGACCCCAGAGTTGGCTCCCGTGTTCGCGGATTTCGACGCCCGCATTCGGGCTGTCTCTGACTGGGATCCCGAGGTCGCTCCGCGCGCCCTTTACCCTTTTCCAATTAACTGGAAGTTGATGACCGAAGAGGTCCTTCGGGAATTAAAGGTGGTAAAGGAGCACAAGACTGACCTCAAGATGCCAGCTCCTGCCATCGCCGGGAAGGATTCCTGGTTGGTCAAGCTTCTCAAGGAGGAGATTTCTTTCGAAACGTTTGTCGAAAGTGAGTCATCTTCTACTCCTTTGCTGTTTTTTCCTCGGACTTACGCTGATGTTTCTCTCCTTTTTCAGAGATGGGCGACAGGACTGCCGCCTATTACAAGTCCCTTTTCACCGGCCAAGTGGAGAAGGGCGATCAGACGAAGAAGGCGGCTTCCCGAAGGCGGAAGTCTACTGGCGCGGGGCCTTCGAGGAAACGGGCAAAGAGAACTACCCAGGTTCCTCTAGAAGAAATTCCCGAGGAGACTGCCGAGGAGCCTGGGACAGCCGAGATTCCGACGCCTGAGACTGCTGCTTCCGAGGTCCCTTCAACCGAAGTGCCCCCTCAGAGCCCTACCGCCTCGCAGGCCCCTCCTTGATGCCGCGGTAGAGGTTCCTTCTGCAGAGGAGCGGCATAAAAGGAAAGGCAAGGATATTTCAACCGAGGAGCCCCAGGACTCCGAGGACACAGTGGCCGAGGTACCGCCAGGTTTCGTTTCTTTCAGACGAAGTGTAATAATGCTTCTTACTTTGCCGAAATTTTCCTTGTTTTGACCAGCTTCTCGTTTTTCGTTCAAGGGATTTACTTACCCCCTCTTGGGCGGCTGAACACGCCCGGAGGCGATCCCTCCGCGATGCCAAAGTCCCACAAGGGAAAATCCCCAAAGAGCCTTTCTGGACGTTCACGAAGGACATGAACTTGTTCTTCAAGGACTGTCCTCAAATCGCGAAGGAGATCTCGAAGGGGGTGCTCATTGATGCCTCCTTCAGGGCTATTGCGGCAGCCCACCCGGGTGATGACACCCTTGCTGCGAAAGTTACCGAGCATGCTGCTCAGGTATGCTTAATACTTTTTCCCCATTATTCTTAAGTGTTTTTGACTCTTACTGATCTTACGTTTACCTTTCTGCAGCTGCTGGGGTATGCCGGCTACCTCCTAGTTCGGGTGGCCAGGCAGTCATCCTTCTGAGCTTCGGCCTTAGAGGCCTTGGAAAAAACAAAGGCCATGTGCTCAGAATTGGACATCAGGAACCAGCAGCTGGCAGATGCTGCAGAGAGAGAAGTTGTTGCCCTTCGGGAGGAGTTCCGAAAGGAAAAGGAAGATCTTTCAAGGGACTCCTCCCAGAAGATCTCTGAGCTCAGTGAGCAGGTGGCGGGAACGCTTGCTGCAAATGAAGCGCTTCTACAAGATAAGTCAAAATTTGATAGTCTTATTCTGTCGTTGGTGGCTAAGAAAAGTGCACTGCTCGCCGAGATAGAGTCTTTGAAGAAGGAGCCTGAGAAGAAGAAAAAGATGAAGGCGCTGAAGAAGGAGGTTGCGGATCTGAGGGACGAGCTCGAGGATCTTGAGATCAAGAAAAATGAATCTGATCAAATGTCGAAGGTCGCCTTCCAGGACGGCTTTTGCCTTGTTCGGCATCAAGTCCTTCAGAGATTCCCAGATCTGGACCTCTCTTTTTTGGAAGCTTTAAACATTCCCGAGGGTCCTCGGTGGTCCTGGTCGAAGATAGAGTACCTGAAGCTGCCTCCTTCAATTATTGCGCCAAAAAAGGGAGCAGAAACTGGTGGCTCTCGGGCTGCGGAGGTATCTTAGGGTGTTCTAAGGGCTTGGCCTTTTTTCTCCTTCATTTTTCTGTACTGCTTCTTCGGGCATATTGCCTTTGTAAGTTTATTTTTAATGGAAGATCTTTCTTGGTTAAGCTTCTTTGGAATGATTTTGCATTTCCATTGTCCCGAGCATGTTCGCTTCAAGAGACTTTTTTTGGAAGGCCAGCAAAAAATGTATCTAAGTCTTTTTGCGGGTCTTTTTCCTTTTGTTCCGAACACGTTTGTTCAAGGGACTTCGAAAATTCTGCTTCTGGGCTTTTCGTGGCGGGTACCTTTGCGGAATTCTGACTTGCACAATTCAGTATACTTGAGAAATTTTCTGTACTTAGAATATATTTTTTGTACGACAGAATTCTTCCGTGGGGCCTTAAGCGTAAAATTTTTTCAAGGCGTCTGAGTGCCAAGTATTTTTCAATTCTACACCTTTGGCGGTGCCAAGTCTGTACACGCCCTTTCGTACTTCGGCAAGAACCAGATAAGGTCCTTCCCAGTTCGCGCGAAGCACTCCGTGGGATGGCCTTTGAGGTGCAAAATCAGCCTTTCGGAGAACGAGGTCCCTTTTGTTGATTTCTTTTGGCCTGGCCCGTAAGTTTATAGCCGCGGCCACTCTTTGCTGAAAAGCTTTTCTTCTCAGTTCGGCTATTTCTCTGTGTTCGCCGACGAGGTCAAGCTTGGTTCTTAAGCCGAGGTTGTTTCCTTCTTCATCAAATACTTGCACCCGTACTGATGGTCGGACTATCTCGATTGGGATAATGGCCTCTGTACTGAAGATGAGCGAGAAGGGAGTCTCCCCTGTGGCTCTTCGGGGTGTCGTTCGGTAGCTCCATAATACGCTTTGGAGTTCTCCCGGCCATTTCCCTTTTGCTTCCCCTAATCTCTTTTTTAGGCCATCTTTTATGGTCCTGTTAGATACTTCCACCTGCCCGTTGCTTTGGGGGTGAGCTACTGGGACGAAATGCATCTTTATTCCGAGGTTGCTGATAAATTCCTGGAATCCTTTGTCTATGAACTGGGAACCATTATCAGCTACTAGCACCCTCGGTATGCAGAATCTGCAGACAATGTTTTTCCATACGAACTTCTACACTTCTTTTGCCGAGATAATTGCCAAGGGTTCCGCCTCGACCCATTTGGAGAAATAATCTACTGCTACTACGCAAAATTTCACGCCTCCGGCTGCTGTGGGTAGTGGCCCGATAAGGTCTATCCCCCAGACCGCGAAGGGCCAGGGATAGTCGGCCGAAGTTACCATTTCCAAGGGTGCCCTCTGGATGTTCGCGTGTCTCTGGCAATTACCGCATTTCCGGATGAACTGCCTTGCGTCCTTTCTCAGCGTAGGCCAGAAATATCCTTGGCGGAGTATTACTGCTGCAAGGGCGTCGGTTCCAATGTGTGAACCACACATACCTTCGTGAACTTCTTCGAGGATCATTTCAGTGTCCTCTTCATCCACGCATCTCTGCAGTGGATTCGCGTACCCCTGCCGGTACAACTCTTCGCCAATTAGGAAGAATCGACCGGAGCGCCTTCGTAGTTTCGCAGCGTCGCCGGGGTCTTGGGGTAGCATGTTTTCTGCGAGGTATCTTTTTATTGGATCTTTCCATCCTTTTCCCGAGGTTGCTATGCTTAGCACTGAGATGCTCGGATGTTCTAGCAACTCGGTGTACGTTTTTGATTTCGCCAAGCAATCTGCCTCAGTGTTATTTCGCCGAGGTACGTTTTCGATTCGTACGGCGTCAAACTCTTGAATGAGTCTTGCTACCAGCTCGTGGTACTTTGCCAAGGTTGGGTCTTTCGCCCCGTAGTCTCCGGCCGACTGTCGAACTACTAGCTGGGAATCGCTGTGTGCTTTCAAGTTTCTGACGCCAATTTTTCTGGCCAAGCGCAATCCTGCTACGAGGGCTTCATACTCGGCCACATTGTTAGTGACGTAGAAACTGAATTTGATAGCCTTCCTTACCTTTAGGCCTTCGGGACCTCTGATAATTACCCCAGCTCCCTGGTGTTCGGACCCCAAGGCTCCATCAACGTGCAAGGTCCATTCCGGCTCACCTTCGTTGGGATCTAAATGGCTATCCTCAGTGGCGGGTATTTCACTGATAAAATCTGCCAATGTTTGAGCTTTTATGGCCTTCCGAGGTTCATAGGTTATATCGTGCTCGCCAAGCTCTATGCACCACTTGGAGAGCCTCCCTGAATGGTCAACTCTCCTCATGACATCCCGTAGTGGTAAACTACTTTAGACGATGATGGGGTGAGCCTGGAAGTATGGTCGCAGCCTTCTCCCTGCAAGCACCAAGGCGTATATAGCTTTTTGCAGCAGAGGGTACCTGACTTCGGCGCCATGTAGGGATTTGCTTACATAGTAGACCGGCCATTGCTTTGGGCCTTCTTCTTTTATGAGGACCGAGCTTACTGCTTTTTCCCTGACGGCGAGGTATAGTACGAGGGGCTCCCCTTCGCGAGGTTGTCGCAGAGTCGGCAGGGTGGCCAGGTAGATTTTGAGTTCTTCCCAGGCCTTTTGGCAATCTTTATCCCAGGGATGATCATCCCTTCCAAGGTTGCCCTCCTTTTTTGTTGCCTTAGTGAGGATTTTGAAGAAAGGTCGACACCGATCCCCGTACCTGGAAATAAACCTGCTAAGAGAGGTTATTCTTCCAGTGAGTCTTTGCACATCTTTCACTGTGGCCGGAGTTCGGAACTCGAGTAGAGCCTTAATTTTTTCCGGGTTGGCGTCGATGCCTCTTTCGGATACCATGTACCCAAGGAATTTTCCCGAGGTTACCCCGAAGATGCACTTTTCAGGATTGAGACGGATCCCGAAGGCTCTGAGCTTTTGGAAGGTTTCCTCTAGATCTGCAACGTGGCTGCCAGGCGTCTTGCTCTTGACTATCATATCGTCAACATACACTTCCATGTTTCTCCCCATTTGGTCCTTAAAGACTTTGTTCATCAATCTTTGGTAGGTGGCTCCTGCATTTTTGAGCCCGAAGGGCATCCTGACGTAGCAGTATGTTCCTCCCTCGGTGATGAAGGCGGTTTTTTCTTCATCTTCGGGGTCCATTCTTATTTGATGGTAGCCACTGAAGGCGTCTAGGAAACTTAGGAGTCCATATTCAGCTATTGAATCTACCAGTTGGTCTATTGGTGGGAGAGGGTATGAGTCTTTCGGGCAAGCGTAGTTCAAATTTCTGAAGTCGATGCACATCCGGAGCTTGCTACTGCCTTCTTTTGTGGCAATGACCACGTTGCTTAACCATTCAGGGTACTTGACCTCCCTGATGACTTTAGCATCTAACAGGCGCTGGACTTCGGTTTTGACAAAGCTGCTCTTATGGGCTGAGATGCTTCGTTTCTTTTGCCGGACGGGCTTTGCATCCGGGCTTCCTTTGAGGCTATACTGTATTATGCTAGGGTTTACCCCTGGCAAGTCTTTCGGCGAGTAGGCAAACAGATCTTTATTCGTCAGTAGAAAGGATACAATATTTTTCTTTTCTCCCTCGGCCAAGCTCTTCCCTATCCGGGTAGATTGACCTGGGACAAGTTCTACTGCTTCCTTTTCTGCTTTCGCGAGATCTTCTTCTTTGCTCTTCTCTGGCGTTTTTGCCTCTATTGCTTGTGCGAAGTTATTTGTCGGTGCTTTTTGTGCTTTTACAAACATCTTCCTTACTTCGGCTTGATCTATGAAGATCTCTGCATCTCCATCCTTGGTGGCAAATGTGATAGTCAAGTATTTCACATCAGGGCGAACATGCAAGTTTCCCTGTGTTTGCCTTTCGAGGATGATGTTGTAGGCAGAAGGAACGTCCATGATGATGAACCTTGCCATTGTGGAGGCATATAAGTCAGCTGCTCCATCTGTTGAAGTTCCTTTCAACATCAGGGGGAGATCGATCATTCCGAGGACGGGCAGCTCGGAGGGTCCAACCCCGAAAGTGGGCGAGGTGACAGGTTTGAGCTTGCTGCCGTGGATGCCTAAGTTCGGCAGTAAATGAGAAAATAGGACGTCAGCGTTTGATCCATCATCAAGCAGCACTCTTTTGACGTCCCAGTTCCCTATCCTTGCCATGATCAGCAGCGGATCGTCATGGGGGAAGATGACGGTGGATCCATCCTTGCGGGTCAGTTTCTTTGCTGGATTTTGATATTCCATGACCGCGATTTCTCTGACCTTCCGCTTTCTTTCCGAGGATGGGAGCCCTGTGGTGATTGTTTGTATTACCCCTGCCGGAGGTGGGGGCCGCCTTTTCGGGCTTCGATTTCTTCGTCTATCAGAGTCATACTCCTCATCTTCGGCCCTTTCTTCTTCATCTTTTTTCTTTTTCGGAGAAGGAATCCGCAGGTATTTCTGAAGTTGGCCTTGTTTGATTAGCGACTCAATGTACTTCCTCAACTAGAAGCAATCTTCAGTGTCGTGGCCGTGGTCGCGGTGAAACTGGCAGAACTTCTTGATGTTTTTCTTGTAATCGGCGGTCATGGCGCTCGGTCGCCGAATCTGCGTCCCTTGCCTTTCCAATGCCATGAGGATGTTAGTCCGCGTGGTGTTGAAGGGTGTGAAGGTTGGGGGTTTCCTTCCCTACGACCTCCGGGGTCGACCTGCTTGTTCAGTCTGGTGCCGTGCTTGTCGGTCGGGCCCTTCGGCGTGGGGATAATCGGACTTCGGGACAGCCATTGTCAGCTCTTCGGCGGTCATGTGCTGTTCGGCCCTTCGGTAGAATTCTCCGAGGGTGTCCGGGGGGTCCTTTGAGAACTCGTAACACAACTGTGAGTCTCGCCGAAGGCCCCGTCTCATGGCGAGAATGCGTATTTCTGGCCGAAAGTCCGGGACGCTCAGAGCTTCCCTGTTGAACCTTTCGACATAGTATCGGATGGTTTCTCCATTTCTCTGCTCTATGTTGAACATCTGAACAGGCATCTTCTCCGTTGGCCGGCTTCCAATGAATTGCTGTGTGAATGCCGTAGACAACTCCTGGAATTCAGTAATGGTTCCTGTAGGCAATGAGTTATACCATGCAGTTGCTGGCCCTGTGAGGGTGACTTCGAAGCATTTGCACATAGTGGCGTCGTCGGCGCCGTGCATTATCATGCTGCGCTGGTATTTGGTCAAATGGGCCTGTGGGTCCGTTCGACCATCATAAATCTCCAGCCCAGGTACTCTGAAGTTACCTGGCATGGCTGCCTCAAGGACGGCCTGAGTGAATGAGGAGTCATCGTCACAGAAGGTCCCCGTCAATCTGGCCCAGACAGGTTTTCTGGCCACTTGTTTTTCCACCCTATCTAACCGTGCTAGTATCCTCTCCATAACGATCGTGGCGTTGGGGCCTTCTTTTGGGAAGGGAGATTGCCGGGGCCTTTTCGGGGAGCGAGTTTGGCGGTGAGGGGACTGAGACCTTGCCTCAGGCGGCGAACTCCTTCGCTGTGAGATTTTCGGTCGCTTGCATCCCGCTAGTCCCAAAGGCCGTTTTCCGAGGGGTACGTCTTCAGTAGAAGATTCTTCGCGTGGGTCTCCGCTTCCCGAACTGCGGTGGGCCGACTTGGGGCTTCTCTCCCGAGGGCGTGCTGGCGAGGGAGGTTTTTGGACCTGAGCCTGTTGCGGCCATCTTTGGTTCATCTGTTGCGCCATTTCAGCTATAACAGAACGTTGAAAGTCCTGTAGAAAGCCCATAGTGATTACTAGGGGTCGGTCTTCCTCGGGCACAGAAGTCCCTGGGGGTGTTTGCTCAGCAGCCGGTTGGTTCTCAGGCGTAGACGGGGACCTCGGGAGTCCCTTGTCCTTAGAACGCCGAGTTTCAACGACGGCGATCTTAGAGCGGGTTCCCACAGACGGCGCCAAATGATGCCCGGTGGCTTCATCATTGAGGGTCATGTTGAATGGTGGAGAGACTTCCTGCGAGGAAGAACGCTTAGAGGCTAGATTGACGACGGGAGTGCGCCTGAAAAGCTCAGAAAATGGGGTCAAGAGGTCCCCGGGGTGTTGTTCCTGGGAGGAGCCTCCGACGCCCAAGTCAGTGATGCTAAAAGAAGGCAGAGGAAATAGCACTAAGGGGCTTAGTGGACTCGCCTGGTAGTGTTTTCTCAGAGAGAGAGAGAGTCGGATTATTTGTCAAAAAAACCCCCTGCCAAGGCTTTGTTTCCTGGTATTTATAGTAATGTCCGACCTGTTCAGATCATGACACATGTTCGATCAAATGTTCTCTGAATTTCAAGACGTAGGGGACAAGTAGCCGATGGCAGTCTCCTTGAGCCCTGAACCAAGACAGGCAGTGACGTGACCTGAATGGCGTCAGCGTGTTAGACCGCCGCTTGGGCGGTCTATAGCGTTAGTGGGCGACATGTCCGAGGCTCCTTAAATGTTCCTGCTATACTCTCGAGGTCCCTGGGTGAGGTCGTACTCAGGTACGGACGATGCCCCTTCGGGAAACATGCTCGTAGTTCGGGGGTTCCCATATTCAGGAGTTCCGCCTTCGGGGAGGTCGTGTCCGGCCCGCTACAGCTAGTGCCTCTTTTCCGAAGGCAATCTACTTAATACCTCGGGGGGTTAGTAGTATCCTCAAGTTTTCTGTCGTGCCGAGCTCGAGTTCTTCGGCTTTGCTCCCGAGGTGTGTAATCCCACCTTTTCTCGGGCAACGTCAGGTTTCCTGGCCGTTCTTTCGTTAGGGAGTTCGGCCAGATAGAGGCGATAGCCTTTTGGCTATCAATAAGTGATTCTTATAGTGATCAGGGTATATTTAGTCCTTCGACCTAAGATCATCAAGGTTCCCTACATGTGAGTCACATACTTTGATACTTTCCTTTGTTGCTCGTAACTGAGTGAACTTGAAGGAGGTCATTGGGTATGTCACATATCATGCGGAGGGATTTGTATGATCAAGATGGGATTTGTCCCTGCTATGTAATGGGAGTGATATCTTTGGGCCCCTTGATAGAGTGAGACTTAGAAAATGCATGGCCATGCTCGGATGAGTTGATATACGATATCAATGTCATCAGCTTAAGTTAGTCTACTCGGTAATCAAGAAACCAAAGATTGGGCTATACGAGAGTGACACATTCTATTTCTCATGCTTAGTCTTGATATCTTGGACAAAGGGACACTGGCATATATCGGTGATGATCATAAAGTTTTAGTTGATTCACCTACAATCTTGTCACTTGGGTAGCAATGATGTGTTGCTAGACACCGCTCATTGCTTAGGATCATAAATGTGATTTATGATCATTGCCAACATGGCAAGAGCCTATTGGGTCACACACATAGAGCTATTTGGATCATTAGAGTGCATGGGCTAATTATTTGGGTTATGGTTTCACTTTAATTTCGTATTAATAATGGGCCCAAGAGTTGAGCCATTATTAAGCTCGAAATTAAATCCTAATTGGATTAGGGCTTTGAAACAAATTAGGCCTGGAAGTTGAGTCTCACTATAAATACAACTTTTAAGTGAGAAATTCGTAGGTCTCGTTGTCCTAGCCTCCCAAAAGGACAACCACACTCTTCTCTTGCAATTCCTTGGAGGACGCAAGCTAGCACTGTGAGTGCAAGAGAAACGCATCTGCTGGGAGGCGGTGGAAGCGTGGTGATCCCGAGAGGCTCATGTGGATACCATAGAGAGCCTGAACACGTCAACTGTTCAGGTTTAGTAATTCGACTCTACAGTTGAGTGAGAGATCTCCATCGAAAATTAGGTATGAAAATTTTTGAACACCCGGTTTACCCCGTTTCACTTGGATCCTAGAGGGTTTCAGTTAAATTCTGCTGCGCTGTTTGGCTCCCGAAACCCATCAGCCTCATACAAACAAGGGACCTCCCTCTAGAGAAGCTCACCTCCCTGAATGAGCTCTGTACCTCGAAGGAGTTCGGTCTCCCAAAAAGGCCACACGGGCGTAGGACAGAACGGCTGAGGAGTCTATGACACACCGTACTCGTATGGCCCCCAACATGCCGCTCTCGGACACGCTCTAACACACCGTACTCGTACAGCCCCCAACACGCCGCTCTTGTATGACCTAGACTCTTGGAAAGGCGGCCTTTGGTCGGCTAGAAGCTCTCCCTCTCCCAAAAGTACGGACCGCATCCGACCAAACACATGTCATGATCTGGGCAGGCTGTGGCAAACAAAATTTTCCTATTCACCTCCGTATAAATATTCGAGAAATGCCCCAGGTAAGGGGATCCTCACTCCAAGGAAGAATCTCTCCACTCTGAACTTATTCTCCATTTTTCAAACACTGACTTGGGCGTCGGAAAATTGCCCCTGGAGTAACGCTCCGGGGAGCTCCTAACCCTTACTTCTCCAAGTCCTTGTAGTCATTCTCCCACAGGAGGCTCCTTATCCAGGCGTCCCCTCACCAGAAGTTTCTGCTCCAGGATCATCATGTTGCACAACGAAGATGCGGAAGGGCATCATTTGGCACCGTCTATGGGAACCCTTTCCTAGGTCGCTGTCGTAGAGAATCGGCATTCAAAAGACAAGGGGCTCCCGAAGTCCCCCTCTGTGCCAGAGGCTCAGCCAGCGACCAAGCAGCCCACTGCAGAAACTTCTGCGCTGGGAAACGATTGCCCTCTAACAGTGACGTTGTGCTTCTTACGAGACTTCTAGCACTCCATCGTCACTGAAATGACTCAACAGCTCGACCAGAGATGTCCCTAGCCTCCTCCGGTCCAAAGGGCCTCCCCCTCGGCAGCGCGCCGGGAGAAAAGCTTGAGGTCCACCCACCAGAGTTCCAGGAGTGAGGACTCTCACGACGCATCTTCTACGGAGGACCTCTAGCGTGCGACCCACCTGAAAAAGGGCCCCAAAAGAAACTGGGACCTCCTATCAGTGGAATTCGTCCCCGTACTGAAGGTCCCAGTCTCCTCTTCGCCAAAGTTACTCTCCGAGAAGGAGAAGAGCTTCATCATTGTCGGCGACCACTAGGCAGCAATGGGAAGCTAACACAGCTACCGTCATGGAGAAGATCCTTGGAAGACTGGAAAAGGTTGAAAGGCAAATCTCCCGAAAACCAGTCTGGTCAAGATTGTCCGACGATTAAACCGGAGAATAGTCACCCTTTGTACAGGAAGTGGTGGAGGCGCCCATGCCTAGTGACTTCAGGGTGCTACGCTTGGAAACCTATGACAGGCATAGTGACCCCCAGGTGCACCTGACAAAGTACAAGCGAAGCATGGTGCTCCACAGCGCAGATGACGCCACCTTCTGTAAGTGTTTCGAGGTGACCCTTTCGCATCCAGCAATGGCATGTTATAACTCCCTAGCCCACTGAACGTTGCTAAGTTTCCAGGAGTTGTCCACTGCCTTATCCAGCAGTTCATTGGTAGCAAGCCAATGGCCAAGATGCCGGTGCAGATGTTCGACATAGCACAGCGAAGTGGGGAAACCATTCGCGACTACGTCGAAAGGTTCAACCGAGAAGCACTAAGCGTGCCCGACTTTTGGCCTGAGATTGACATCCTTGCATTGATAAGGGGACTTCGGAGAGACTCCCAGCTCTTTTATGAGTTCGCTAAGGACCCCTCAGACACTCTCGGGGAGTTTTACCGAAGGGCCGAACAGCACATGACGGCCGAAGAACTCAAAATGGGGGGACCAAAGGTGGAACACCCTCGGCCTGAAGGACTAAGCCACCAGCCTCGTCACAAGAATGAGGTCAGAGGAACGCCATGAAAACAAATGAGTAAAAGGCCAATGACATTCACTTCCTTGAACGCTGTGAGGGCCAGCATTTTCAAGGCCTTAGAAAGGCAAGGGACTACAGTTCCAAGGCCAAAGGCCATGGCTTCGGAAAACAAGAAGAACATGAAGAAGTTCTGCCAATTCCACCGAGATCATGGCCATGACACCGAACACTGCTTCCAGCTGAGGAAGTACATCGAGTCTCTGATGAAACAAGGCCAACTTCACTGGTACTTGCGAATGCCTTCTCCGAAGGGGAGAAAGGAAGAACAAAGAAGGGGCGATGAGGAGGAATATGACTCCGATAGATGTTGAGACAGAATTCCTCAAAAAAATCTGCCACCATTAATAGGGGTCATCCAAACCATCACTGCAGGGATACCCTCAGGTGAGAGGAAAAGAAAAATAAGAGAAATCTCCGTAATGGAGTATGGGAACTGACTAAACAGGCTTGTACGCAAAGACGGGTCCACTGTGAAGTTCCCCCACGATGACCCATTCCTTGTCATGGCAGGGATAGGGAGTTGGGACGTCGAAAAAGTACTTTTGGACAATGGCTCTAACACTGACATCATTTTCTCCCACCTACTGCCTAACTTAGGCATTTCAAAAGGTGACCTCAACACAGTCAATTCCCCCACCTTTGGGGTTGGGCCATCAGAACTCCCAGTCCTTGGATACATTGATCTGCCCCTAATGCTGAAAGGGACCTAGCCTCAGGGTCAGGAGGAACTATTCACCTCCATTATGACAAGATTCATTATCATTGATGTTCCCTCATCATACAACGCCATCCTCGGAAGGCAAACTAAAGGTAATCTCCACATTCACCTGGATGTAAAGTACTTAACAGTCACCTTTGCAACTAAAGAATGAGATGTAGAGATCTTCATTGACCAAGCCGAAGTTAGGAGGGTCTTCACCAAGGCTAGACAAAGCCCAGTGAAGGTCCAAGTACAGACTTTGGCTACTGAAAGAGCCATCATGACAGGTGAAGAGACAGCAAAGGAGGTAATAGAAGAGTTGGAAAAAGTAGAAACAGAAGATGTAAAGCTGGTCCTTTGCCGGAACACCCGAGTGGGGAAAAAATTGGCCAAGGGTGACAAAGATAGGCTTTTATCTTTCTTGTTAATGCACAAAGATCTATTCGCCTACTCTACGAAAGACATGCCTGGTGTCAACCTCAGCATAATCCACCATAGTCTCAAAGTACACCCTGACGCAAGGCCTGTTCGGCAGAAAAAATGGAACCTATTGGCTCATAAGAACTCCTTCGTTAAAGCCGTGGTTAGCGCCTAATTGAGGCAGAGGTAATAAGAGAAGTTAAATACCCCGAATGGCGCAGTAACGTGGTTATCGCCACAAAAGAAGGGAGTGAAAAGCTCCGAATGTGCATCAATTTTTGGAACCTGAATGATGCCTATCCAAAGGACTCCTACCATTTACCAACCGTAGACCAATTGGTGGATTCAATCGCCGAATATGGCCTTCTCAGTGTCCTCAATGGCTTCAGCTGGTGTCATCAAATTCGAATGAACCTTGAAGATGGAGAAAAAGTCACCTTCATCACCGAAGTTGGTACCTACTGCTACGTCAGAATGCCCTACGGCCTTAAGAACGCAAGGGGTACCTATCAAAGGATGATGAATAAAGTGTACGACTCCCAGATCGGGAGGAACATGGAAGCGTATGTCGATGATATGATAGTTAAGAGCAAAATGCCTAGTAATCATATCTTGGACTTAGACAAAACCTTCCAATGACTTCGAGAGTTCAACATTCACCTTAACCTCGAGAAGTGCGTGTTTGGAATGACTGTAGGTATGTTCCTCGGGTTCATGGTGTCAGAAAGGGGAATAAACGCCAACCTCAAAAAGGTCAAAGCCTTGTTAGGATTCCGAACATCTACAACTATTAGAGATATACAAAGGCTTACCGGGAGAATCATTTCCCTTAGTAGATTCATTTTTTGCTACTGCGACCGATGTCGACCATTCTTCAAGGTGCTTACCAAAGCAGCCAAAAGCGAAGGCAACTCTGGAACCGAGGAGCACCCTTGGAACCCAGAATGTCAAAAAGCTTGGGATGAGCTAAAAAGCTACCTTATCTATCTACCAATACTTCGACAACCTCGGGAAGGAGAACCTCTCATCCTCTACCTCGCCATCACTAAAAAAGCTGTGAGTTCAGTCCTAGTGAAAGAAGAGGGTGGGAGGCAGTGGCCAGTATATGATGTATGCAAGTCCATGCACGGCGCCGAGGTCAAGTACCCGTTGCTCCAAAAAGCCATTTATGCCTTAGTGCTCATGGGTAGGAGGCTACGGCCATACTTTCAAGGACACACCATCATTGTCCGAAGCAACTTACTTCTACATGACATAATGAAGAAGGTAGAGCATTCGGAAAGGCTATCAAAATGGTGTATCGAGCTCGGAGAATATGACATCACTTACGAGCCAAGAAGGGCAATAAAAGCCCAAGCATTGGCAGATTTCATCGTTGAAATTCCCAAAATCGAGGATACTGAAGCTACCTCAGAAGATCTAATAAGGATTGAACTAGACTGGAAACTCTTTGTCGGTGGAGCCTTAGGCGCCGAACAGCAAGGCGCTAGAGTGGTTCTTCGTGGGCCCGAAGGTATAGAAGCCACCAAAGCCATCAAATTCATTTTTGATGTCACCAATAACATCGCCGAATATGAGGCCCTCATAGTAGGACTAAAACTGGCCAAAAAAGTTTGTGTAAAAAACCTTAAGGCCCATAGTGACTCACAGCTAGTAGTCCGGCAAATAAAAGGAGATTACGCTGCAAAGGATCTAACCTTAGCAAAATATCATGACCTTGTCAAGAAACTCATTAAAGAGTTTGACCCGGTACAAATAGAAAACGTGCCTCGTAGAGATAACGCTCAAGCTGATACCTTAGCCAAGTCCAAAGAACACAGCGAGATGCTCGGACAACCCAGCATAGAGTTAATGTGCATAGCAACCTCGGGAGAAGGATGGCAGGATTCCATCAAGAAATACCTTGCAACCTCGGCATTCCCCGAAGACCCTGCTGAGGCCGCAAAAGTGCGAAAGCGCTTTGGGAGATACGTCCTCATCGGGAAGGAACTATACAGACAAGGGTATGCAAGTCCCTTGCAGAGGTGCATAAGTGAAAAGGATGTCAGAACAGTCCTTGAAGAAGTTCATGAGGGGGCCTATGGTTCACATGTAGGAATAGACGCCCTTGATGGAGTACTACTTTGCCAAGGTTACTTTTGGCCTACCCTAAAAAAGGATGCAAGACAATTTGTTTGAAAATGTAACAATTGCCAAAGACACGCCAACATCTAGAGGTTACCCTCGGAGAAGATAACCTCGGCAAATTAGCCTTGGCTTTTCGCCATCTGGGGTGTTGACCTCATCGGACCTCTCCCAAACGCCCCCGGTGGGGTGAAGTTCTGCATAGTTGCAGTAGACTACTTCACTAAGTCGATCGAAGTAGACCCTTTAGCATCAATCTCGGTGAAGGACACCCAGAAGTTCATTTGGATGAACATCATATGCTAATGTGGCATAGCAAGGGTAATAGTGGCCAAGAATGGTACCCAGTTTATTGACAAAGGGTTCCGAGAATTCGTGACCAACCTCGGCGTAAAAGTACACCTTGCCCCAGTAGCCCATCCTCAAAGTAATGGGCAAGTCGAGGTGTCCAATAGGACAATAAAAGATGGCCTGAAGAAAAGGCCAAAAGAGGCAAAGTGGAAATGGCCAGGGGAACTCCCAAGTGTACTATGAAGCTACTGCACAACTCCCCGAAGGGCCACAGGAAAAACTCCTTTCTCGCTCGTGTTTGGTACAGAAGCCATTATTCCCATTGAGGTCATATAGCCTTCAGTAAGAATATAGGTGTTCGACGAAGGAGGAAACAACCTTGGCTTGAGGGCAAAATTAGACCCCACTAATGAACACTGAGAAATGGCCAAGCTCAAGAGGAAGGCTTTTCAACAAAGAGTAGTTGATGCTACTAACTTGCATGTGAAGAAAAAAGGAATCAAGAAGCGGGACCTCGTCCTCCGAAGGGCTGAATTCGAGCCACGAAGGCCATTAAATGGGTACTTCGGACAAACTGGGACTGACCTTATCTGATCCTCGACGAAATCCGCCCAGGGGTCTACAAATTAGGCGACACCGAAGGAGTAGAGTTGAGAAACACTTGGCATTTAAATTCGTTGAAAAAATTCTACACTTAGAAATTTTTTCTAAAAAAAGCTTGTGATTACTCCTCTCTGAAATTGCCAGTAAATAAAAGCATACGTGCCAACCGAATATGGTTTATAAACCAAACATGGTCACGTTGATGGAGTGGGCTCCTAGCGTACTGACTTTTAAAAATTCTTCCCGAAAGTGCTAGTTCCCTAGCAAAGCCCAAGACTCGGCGAAATACGTTCGGAAAAGTTAAAATGCTCCACATACTGGAAAAATTTCGCTAAGGGCAGAACGGTACAAGGCTTCCCGAAGGCATGATTTCCAACGTGGATGTTTGCCGAAGATGCGTACACAAAAACATACAAACTTTTGAAGAGTGAAGACCAAAGAAAAGAATGGGAACTTAGCTAACTTTTTGAAAGAATCTTTCATTCATAGCTCTGAGCAAAAGGACAAATGAGTAAGTTACATGAAAAAGAAAGAAGAAAAAGACTATGGCTGAGCCTGAGTATCTGGCACCTCCTTGGCATTGGTGTCTTTCTCTTGGATAGGAGGATCCGGAGGCGCGGGCACAATAGGAGGGAGGTTGAAGTACTCCAAGTTAGACCACATCCACCTAGGCTCCTTGGGGAAATCCAAAGCGGCCAGGAAGGAGAGGTCGACTTCGGGGTGCCAAGAAAAGACTTGGTGACGGGCCAGACAGAAACCATCTTGGAAAGATACCTTCATCATCTGGTTAGACTGGTCCTTCTCTGCACTTAGAGTCGCTAGTTCGGAGGTGAGCTCAGCAACCTCCATCTCGAGCTTCTTCTTCTTCTTCTTGTTGGCCTCCTTCTTCAACAAATCGACCTCGGCTTGGAGATCGGCGTTCAAAGCAAACACCTTTGTAAGGTTTTCAGCATCATTTACCTTTTACTTCCGAAGGGCCTCATTCTCCAAAGAGAGAATGGCGTACTTTGCGCCGAGGTCCTCAGCCTTGGCCGAAAAGTCAAGAAGGAGCTCTTTCTTACTCTCCCGAAGCTCGGCTTGAAGATTGTCCACGTCCTCCTTGGCAATTTTATTCAATTCACCATACTTGAGGATGTATTTGGCGCAAAATTCCTTCGCCCTCCTCAGAGAATTCTCAGATAGAGAACGAGCCTCAGTTTGCTTTGCCGCCCAAGCTCAGAAATATCCACTGTATACTAGGAGCTGTAGAAAAGAAAGCCCCTAGTAAAGGTCAAAAGGCAATGAAAACTCGAAAGAAAATTTTTCTAAGCCCTCAAATAAGGAAAGAAGAAATCTACCTAGGCAGCGTGTTCGCTCATCCTTGCCGCGAGGATCTCCTCGTTCAGGCATTCGGCGTTTAGCGATTGAAAGGTGGCGTTCGTTAGCTTACCCTTCGCCATCTGGGGAGCCATCAACTGGCTATCCTCGAAAAAAAAATTCATGTCCTCCGTGAAAGACCAGAAGGGCTCCCAAGGTAGCTTGTCCTTCGGGATATGGCTATCCTGAAGGGCCCTCTTCCGAGCATGAGCCTCCTCCCAAGGAGCTGGTGTCACCTTCTCTGCAAGATCACGCCGAAGTTCCATTAGTATGTCATCCTTTAGCCATTCATCTATAAGATCATAGATACCAAAAACACCAAGATTCATAGACAAACGGCTAAGGAACGAACCTAGTGGAACCTCAGTTATGGCATCCTCGGCCTCGTTTACTTCACAGACTTCACCGGGAATGTTTTTGCCCTACCTTCTCCGACTCTCCTCGAGCTCTTGAGCCAAAGTACCTTCGACCAAAGTCTCAGTTGTAGCATAGCTGTCTCGAGGATGGCAAGATCCGAAGGTGGATTGGCATGGGTAGGAGATTGGACAGGCGACTGATCCTGCACTTCGACGTCTTCGGGGGGAGAGGGAAGGACGTTCGCCTTGGCTTTCTTCACCTTGGTCGGCCCCCTGGTAGTCTTCTTCCTCTTCGCATACGCCTTCCTCTGCGTCTGCTCCCCTTTCTTGGCCTGACCGAGAAAAAGGGACCTATAGAATTCCGCAGATTGATCGCCCATCTCTACAAAAGTAAAAAACATCAGTGTAAGTACAAAAGGAAAACAGGTAGCAAAACCTTGGAGATAACTTACTCTCGGCAAAAGCCTCATATGAGATCTCGGCCCGAAGAAGCATCAACAACCATGCCTTCTTCCCTGGGAAAACAGCATGGGCAGGAACAAGTCGACCTTGTGCTCGTGGATTACCCCTAGTTCCCAAAGGACCTCTTCGGACATAAGGTCCCACTTAATGGGAAAGGGGTATAAGGAGTGCGAAGGGACCTCGGAGTCCCAGTCCACAACCGCCCGGATGCGTCTGTTCAACTTGTCAAAGTCCGCGGCCAACCTCGAGGTCAGCAGCTTCCAAGGGTCAATGACGTCAGTCTTCAACACCCCAAAAACCCATGTGGTCGGAATGTAGCTCAATCTTTCGAGAACTGACAAGAAGAAGAACTTTTTCTACCACCCCCCGCAGCTATCCTTCGTCCCGAAGGTGAAAGTGAACTTCTTGCTCCCGGATCCTCGGGGAAGCAAGAAGTAGAAGCCACCCTTCGGGACTGGGTGGAGTTTATAGTATTGAATGAAGAAAATAAAATGGGGTCTTATGTTAAAGACCCCACACATGCAAAGAAAGGCATTGAAATAAGAGTAAGAGTTTGGAGGAGGCTGGTTCACGGCAATCCCGTGAAACTTGCAGAACTCACACACCATCCGGGGGGAGGGGGGATACCAAAGACCAGCCTTCAGCTGGGCTTAGTAAATGGTGATCTCACCAGAACTGGCCATGTAACCATACATGCCCGAGATAGGTAACCTCGGGACGGCGTAAGTAGGGAGATAGAATTTTGCTAACAACTTCATCATTTTCTCCGAAGTAGTGCAGCATGGATGAGACTCAAGGGGGAGAAAGCTGTCGGGAATAGGACGGACGGTCATCTGTGGAGCAGGGTGCGACATTTCGTAAAGAGAAGATAGGTAACCTCAGAAAAACTAAAGAAAGAGAACCGAAGGACTCTGAAGAGACAAAACTACGGAACAAGTGTCTTTGGAAGGAAGGAAGAACTTCGGAAAGAAAGATCCACAGAAAGTCTTGCCAAAATTTGGATTCCTGGACGTTGTCGTGAAGAGTTGCTGGAAATCGTTCCGCTACTAGAACCGCCCCCGGAAGGAGAAAGAAGACAAGACAGAGTTGTAGAGCAAACGAAAGCAAAAGAAAAGAGTTTGAAGGTCCGAGGCAATAGGGGTTTATATAGGCCGAACGGGGTAGGCGAAAAGGCGCAATTGATGTAACCGATGTAACCGTTCGCCACCCATCAGCAGCCACAAATAAGCCAATGTGGGAAACGAGGGCATGACCCTGACAACTGGTAGACCTGCATAACCTTACCTGAAGTAATGCACGCATATATATGGGAAGACAAAATGATTCACTGGCAGAAAAGTCAGTGGAAGTACTCACCTCAAACAGTGACCTTGGTGGAAGAGCCAGGGACACCACTCAAACACCAAGGGAACTACCTCGGTAGGACACCTTAGTTCGCCATAGTTCCCTCCTGGGAAGAATGAGAGTTCGGATGGAAGCCCATCATGGCAACAAGACCAAGAATCGCTTGCCACAAGAAGGGCTCTTGAAATGCCCCAAACCGAAAGAACGTCTTCCATTTTCTGAGGGGGGCATGTGATAGCCGAAGGGCTACTGCCCCCGAAGGACTTCACATGTGCGCACCACCTCCGGTCAAAGTAGACACGACAAAACCCCGGCAAATAGAGTGCCGCAGTACCCTCGGAATAGCCAAATAGGTAATACCCTCAGGAAACCCATGGGACCAACTTTGGTCAGAAGGAGTCACCGCCCTTCCCAAGGGTGACCTCGCACCGACCTCACATGCCCAAAACCACCTTCGAATACTCTCTAGGCCACCATTGGGGGGCGCTCATGAAGTGCCATCATCAGGAACCCGAGCTTGACCTCGGGAGAGCCCAACCGAAGGTGCCTCCTACAAACAAGGGACCTCCCTCCAGAGGAGCTCACCTTCCCGAATAAGCTCTATACCCCGAAGGAGTTCGGTCCCCCAAAAAGGTGACGCAGGCGTACGATGGAACGACTAAGGAGTGTCTGACACACTGTACTCATACAGGCCCCGAGACGCCGCTCTTGTATGACCTAGACTACTAGCAAGGCGGCCCATGGTCGGCTAGAGGCTCCCCCTCTCCAGAAAGTATGGACCGCATCCGACCGAACACGTGTCACGATCTGGGCAGGCTATGGCAAACGAACTTCTCCTATTCACCTCCCTATAAATATTTAGGAATTCTCCATTTTTCAGACAGAAACTTGCGTGTCGAAGAATCCCCCCCAGAGAAACTCTCCGGGGAGCTCTTAACCCTTGCTTCTTTAAGTCCTTGCAGTCCTTCTCCCACAAGAGGCTCCTCATCCAGGAGTTCCCTCACCCGATGTTTCTGCTCCAGGATCATCATGTTGCACAACGAAGATGCAGAAGGGCATCACCTAGTGAGTTTATTCTCCTCTACATATTGATGTGCCTAAACTCAGCGGGTGCTCCCGCCTGTCCTGGGGTCGCGATGTGCGCCATGATTGCATTGGGGTTCTCCAAGGAACACACCTCAAGGGTATGATGCACACGATGCTCTAATGATGGTAGGGTAAGCACACACCACCGTTCATCATTGCATACAACTCCTTGGGCTCCTCTGTTTGGGCCAGCCGCATTTCTATGCATATGGGAAGGCCAGTATCAGCTGCACACAGCCTTTACAAACATTACCCCGAGGGTAGGCGGGCTACAATGTGTGACACCCAGGCAGACGTGCCTTCAGCCTGAAGGCTTGGGGCATAACCTGCGTTCAAAGACTCGATGTGAGATCCGAGAAATTGCATTTCACTATGTTCTTCATTGATGCGAGAGCCATGATACCCGTTACCGGGAGTCATTTTAGATATATTTCAACTCTTGATCCCCACTACCCCTATTTATGGGTGCACGGGGCAAACATATTATGTGATCAAGTTCCTTGGCATAGTTCGGGCTGGGGTTTGGTTATGAAGGCCACAAAGGCCAACCGAAGAGGGAATCGGGCTAACAACACACTTCCAACTGGGCACATTGTTGTTAATGTTCACAGGTTGTGCCGCTCTGCAGGAACCAACAATGACCCTTCCGCAGGTTCACCTACGGCTGTCACACCCCACACAGGCCCCAGCTTGTGCATTCTCGGTGCCACTCACATACTACCCAGAAAGTTATTAAAACACTTATGTTCTTAAGTGTTATGAGTTAATAATTAACCTCATCCAACTTTCTTTTGGATAGTTTTAAGTCTTATTTTCTTATGCTGAGAACCTGGGAGGCGCCTAGAAGGCTTATAAGAAGTCCTATGTACTTTGCTTGCAGCTTAAGGTAAGGCCCAACCACTAACTTGCAACACAAGGTAAGGTTGAATCAATAACTTGCATTCCAAGCAAGGCATACACTTAAACCTTTAAGTGTCTACATTGTGTCCTCATCAAGTGTACTACTTCAATGCATGACAACCAAGAAACCCACATCTTTCCAAAGTTTGAAAACAAGGTTTTCATGCTCATGAACATTTGGCCAAGTAAAGAACACAAGAGGTTCATCACATAACAACTTGTCCATGATCACATAAACTTATTATAACTTGGCATATAAGCATCCAACATATGTGTTAGTGTTGTGCCCAAAAAGCCAATCATGAGATGATTGTATTTTTGCACATTGAGTCATGATATTTTATTTAGGCACTAATCCAGCAATTTTGTTTGTTGTTTTGTTTCTGCGTAACGTAATAAACATAATTGTAACCCTAGAATAATGATATTCTTAAACGTCCCTAGTCTAGTATTATTGTGGAGCAGGTTGCAATAATACATAATGACTAGCATATGTGGAGACTAATATGAGATATGTAGTCTACATATGGGTACAAGTTGGAGAACTTGTGTACTGGACCGACCCACCATGAGAACACTTCATGGATCGTTATATGAGTGTCATAAGTGATTCTCATAGTGATCATGGTATATGTAGTCCTTCGACCTAGGATCATCAAGGTTCCCTACATGTGAGTCACATACTTTGATACTTTCCTTTGTTGCTCGTAACTGAGTGAACTTGAAGGAGGTCATTGGGTATGTCACATATCATGCGGAGGGATTTGTATGATCAAGATGGGATTTGTCCCTCCTATGTAACGGGAGTGATATCTTCAGGCCCCTTGATAGAGTGAGACTTAGAAAATGCATGGCCATGCTCCGATGAGTTGATATACGATATCAAAGTCATCAGTTTAAGTTGGTCTACTCAGTAATCAAGAAAGCAAAGATTGGGCTATACGAGAGTGACACATTCCATGTCTTGTGCTTAGTCTTGATATCTTGGACAAAGGGAGAATGGCATATATCGGTGATGATCATAAAGGTTTAGTCGATTCACCTACAATCTTGTCACTTGGGTAGCAATGATGTGTTGCTAGACACCGTTCAATGCTTATGATCATAAATGTGATTTATGATCATTGCCAACATGGCGAGAGCCTATTGGGTCGCACACATAGATCTATTTGGATCATTAGCGTGCATGGGCTAATTATTTGGGTTATGGTTTCACTTTAATTTCGTATTAATAATGGGCCAAGGAGTTGAGCCATTATTAAGCCCGAAATTAAATCCTAATTGGATTAGGGTTTTGAAACCCATTAGGCCTGGAAGTTGAGTCTCACTATAAATACAACTTTTAAGTGAGAAATTCGTAGGTCTTGTTGCCCTAGCCTCCCAAAAGGACAGCCGCACTCTTCTCTTGTAATTCCTTGGAAGACGCAAGCTACGACTGCGAGCGCAAGAGAAACGCATCTGCTGGGACATGGTGGAAGCGTTGTGATCCCGAGAGGCTCGTGTGGATACCATAGAGAGCCTGAACACCTCAACTGTTCAGGTTTTGTGATTCGACTCTACAGTTGAGTGAGAGATCTCAACCGAAAATTAGGTATGAAATTTTTGAACACCCGGTTTAGCCCGTTTCACTTGGATCCTGGAGAGTTTCGGTTAAATTACGCTGCGCTGTTTGGCTCCCGAAACCCAACAATATGTACGCCAAAACCAAGTTCAACCGAGGCTACATATGTACACAAAATAGCCACATACAAGCATCACCTACTTGGCAACCTACCAAGGATGTTACAAGTCCAAAACTAGCCAAGTTTAAGCATTACAAGCCAACCTACCTAAGTCACCCGAGAAGCACCTTAAGGGTGCAATACAGAAGCACACACTGAAGTACAAGCCCAATGACCATGTTCATGGTCGTGAAAGTGAACACAACTATCAAAGCCATAGTCCACATCTCCATCATTCTCCTAGACAAGTCCCACACCCTACTCAAGCCTGCAAAACTTAGTACATAAGTTTCTGCACAACATAAGACTTGTATATATATATATACACTTAAACAAGCCAAGTTTCAGTTTGGCACATACCTTGAGCAATAAGGTACTAACTTAGTACATAAGCAAACAAATCAAGTACACTACTCAAGCTTAGTTCGTTTTCCTGAAATACAAACAACATGGGCATGAGTTCTACAACTCGGTAAGGTTCATTACGACTCATGAATGAGTTTATTTAGTTAAGTCCGTGACTTCACCTCCCTAATGCTTATTTAACCTGCAATAAAGACATGAAAACACCATAAATACGATATGTACATATAATAACCAAAACATATAATCATGATAAAACTACCTATAATTGGTTAGCAAGCACAAACAAATCAAACAATGGACACAACACACCCACACACCACATTGATCTCTCGACTGAAGCCACTAGCAAGTGTCCATGTGCAATCTTGCACTTCAAGCTTCACCATTTCATTCACCAAACCACTAGAGCTCTAAATTCACTAGCAAGTTGGCCTAACTTACCAAGAATTCTAACACTTGCCATTAACTTGACTAGCTAGGCAAACCTAATGAACCCGAAAGTTCAACCATATGCCCATCTAGCAAACTAAGATCACATAGCGTAATTAACTATCACTTAGCTGCCATTAACTACTTGAACATGGAATTATACCAAGAAATCAAGTAAAACATGAACCTTACCCTTAAACGCAAGCTTGAGCTCTTGGTTTGTACTTGAATGCCCAAGACCGAGCTTGCAACTTCAAGTCTAAGGTCACCTAATGCCCAAAACACTAATTCCAAGCTTAATTTTCCTTCTAAGCTCCAATTCCCCTCCAATTTCACAAGAATCTGGTAGCAACTCTTCAAGAACACCAAGAACACATCTTGGCCTTGCAAAGATGAAGGTTGGACCTGAAATGAAGTTTTTCTCAGCTAAGTGGTATCATGCAAAAATAGATTAAGTGCCACATGTACCACTTATTGGTGCTAATTGTTAGTGTTGTGCCCAAAAGCCAGTCATGAGATGATTGTATTTTTGCACATTGAGTCATGATATTTTATTAAGGCATTAATCCAGCAATTATGTTTATTGTTTTGTTCCTGCGTAACTTAACAAACATAATTGTAACCCTAGAATAATGATATTCTTAAAAGTCCCTGGTCTAGTATTATTGTGGAGCGGGTTGCAATAATACATAACGGCTAGCATATGTGGAGACTAATATGAGATATGTAGTCTACATATGGGTACAAGTTGGAGAACTTGTGTACTGGACCGACCCACCATGAGAACACTACATGGATCGTTATATGAGTGTCATAAGTGATTCCCATAGTGATCAGGGTATATGTAGTCCTTCGACCTAAGATCATCAAGGTTCCCTACATGTGAGTCACATACTTTGATACTTTCCTTTGTTGCTCGTAACTGAGTGAACTTGAAGGAGGTCATTGGGTATGTCACATATCATGCGGAGGGATTTGTATGATCAAGATGGGATTTGTCCCTCCTATGTAACAGGAGTGATATCTTCGGGCCCCTTGATAGAGTGAGACTTAGAATTAAAAAATGCATGGCCATGCTCGGATGAGTTGATATATGATATCAATGTCATCAGTTTAAGTTAGTCTACTCGGTAATCAAGAAACCAAAGATTGGGCTATACGAGAGTGACACATTCCATGTCTCGTGCTTAGTCTTGATATCTTGGAACACAAAGGGACAATGGCATATATCGGTGATGATCATAAAGGTATAGTCGAATCATCGACAATCTTGTCACTTGGGTAGCAAATGATATGTTGCTAGACACCGCTCATTGCTTATGATCATAAATGTGATTTATGATCATTGCCAACGTGATAAAGAGCCTATTGGGGGGTCGCCACACATAGAGCATTTTGGATCATTAGAGTGCATGGGCTAGTTATTTGGGTTATGGTTTCACTTTAATTTCATATTAATAATGGGCCCAAAAGTTGAGCCATTATTAAGCCCGAAATTAAATCCTAATTGGATTAGGGCTTTGCAACCTATTAGGCCTGGAAGTTGAGTCTCACTATAAATACAACTTTTAAGTAAGAAATTCGTAGGTCTCCTTGCCCTAGCCTCCAAAAGGACAGCCGCACTCTTCTCTTGCAATTCCTTGGAGGACGCAAGCTAGCACTGGGAGCCGGCAAGAGAAACGCATCTACCGGGAAACGTGGTGGAAGCGTGTGATCCCGAGAGGCTCGTGTGGATACCATAGAGAGCCTGAACACACTCAACTGTTCAGGTTTTTGTGATTCGACTCTACAGTTGAGTGAGAGATCTCAATCGAAAATTAGGTAGGTGAGACTGGGAGGGACTTCCGGTGAGGGAGGAATGCCTGAAGGAAAGACTTCCTAGGAGATATTGCCTGAAACACTCAAAGAATAAAGCTTAGGAGGTCCTCGGAGTATTTTTCCGGGGAGGAGCCTTCGACGCCCAAATCAGTATTTTAAGAGATGGGAAGTAGTAAGAATAAGAAATGTATCTTTTCTCTAGAGACCCCCTTTCCTACTGAGGCCATTTCCTTAATATATATAGGAGGGTGTAATGGAGATGCCTGCTTGATGTGACCCGCTCAGATTATGACACGTGTTTGGTTGGATGTAATCCATACCTTTGGGCATGGGGGCCTCTAGCTGGCTATGGGCCATTTTGGCAAGAGATATAGGCCGGGGTAGGTCTGCGTGACAGGACGTGTGTGGCTGTGGCATGGGAGCGTGTTGTGTACGAGGGCGGCATGTCAGAGGCTCTTTAATTATCTCTGCCGTACTCTCGAGATCCCTTCGGTAGAAGAGACCACTTCGAAATATGAGGGTTTCTTTTCGAGGTCATTTTAGTATTTTGCGAGTCCCCTCGACACAGATGCCCCCCCTTCGGGGGTGTTCTCCCCTGTCGAAGGTGGTGTGTCTCCCTCCTCCGAAGCTGGTTAGGTCAACTTATCAAGGATGGCGATGCACCGTATTCTCGAGGTCGGTACTGTCGACTTTTTGGGGGTGAATATAGATCACAGAGGTTGGATCTTCAAGGTGTTAGACCCTTCTTTCCGAGGTTGGTGCTCGCATTCTTCGTGGGTGATGTTTGCCTTCTCCGAGTGTAGTGCTTTCCCTAAGCTTATGGGTTTAAAGGAAGATAGCGCTTCGGCTATCACATGCCCCCCCTTCAGAAACTCGAAGCGGAGACTTTGGCTTGTAGAATCTTTGAGGGCACCTTGTAAGACTCAGAGTAGGACACCGTGTATGAAGACACCTTGCCACCCGAAGGTGTGCCTTCCCAGCCGAACTGTCACTAGTTGCCCCCTAGTTAGTCCCTTGGCGTTCTTAAGGTGTGCGCTCTCTTTATTTTTACTTTTTCTACTGCAGGTCAGTGGACCGTCATGTCTCGTAACCAGGAGCATCAGTTTGGGTAGGCTTGCCTAGGTTTTTGTTGTGTCAGAAAGCGTGTCCTCATTTCACGCGTTGGATGACACATGGCATATGGTGATTGAGGGTAGTCGCGTTGGTTACACCAGCTGTATCTTTTCACCTTCAAGGGGAAATTATGGTGATGATTCACCTTCGAAGAGTAGTTATGATGATGATTCGGCTACCCTTCATCGGTCTATATAAACCTTCCTCCCCCTCATGGCCCTCATTTGCTCTCTTTTGCCTCTGTCTTGTTCTCGTTTGTCTTCGAGCTCTTCTTTCTCTTTTGCAGTGGTGCAAGGGGTTGGGCAACTTTCCAGTAACCATTTACGATGGCATCTTCTAATCCCGACTTCGGCAAACATTTTGGTGGGTTTCCCTTCCAGAGGTTCCTCGGTCTCTTCGGTTCCCATTTTTTCTAGTCCCCGAAGCTCTTTTCTTTTTTCCCAATGTCCCTGACCCTTTTTTCTGAGGTCATCTTCTTTTGCTGAACATGTCTTCCCCTGTTCCCCTCATGTCTATCCAAACTATTCCTGAGAGCTGGCAACCTCTCATGTCTCACCCATGTTGTTCCACTTCAAAAAAATTAGCGAAGTGGACAACAAAGTTTTTTCTTCCTTCTTATGCCGCCACCAGACTACCCCATCCTGGCCATTTCAGTTTCATGAACAAAAATAAGGAGGTTATTATTTTTTGAGCCCAACTGAAGGCCTGACTTTGGTTTCCTCCAACGAAGATGATTTGTGGCTTTCGCCAATTCCATGGCATAGCCGTGAATCAGCTTCCTCCCAACTTTTACTGCTACTTCAATGCTTTTCTCTGCATGTGTGGGGTTTTCAAAATAAAACCCCACTTCATCATTTTCTTGTAGTACTGCAAGCTTTATTCGATCCCTTCGATCCCGAAGGGTGGCTTTTATTTCATGTTACCTCGGGGATCTAGGAGCAAAAAATACATGTTCACCTTTGACACTAGAGATAGTTAGCGAGGGTGGTAAAGGAAGTTCTTCCCCCTGAAGGTGCCAGAGACATGGTCACACATGCCGACTAGGTGGGCCCGGGGGAAGCTGGAGAAGGACGTCGTTGATCCTAAGAAGTTGCTAACTCCTGAGTTGGCAGCGAGGTTTGAGGATTTAGATAGCCGTATTCGACTTGTCACCGACTGGGATGCCAAGGTCCCATCACGCTCCTTGTATCCCTTCCCCCTTAAGTGGAACCTTATGACCGAGGAGGTTCTTCAGGAGCTAGGCGTGCTCAAGGAGCATAAGACGGACCTCAGCATGCTAGTTCCTGCCATGGACGGGAAGAAATCCTGGCTGGTGATGCTCCTTCGGGGGGAGGTCACTTATGAAGCCTTTTTTGAAAGTAAGTTACTTTTCAAATTTTTGGTATAAGTATCTCTTTGGACTTACACTAATATTTTCCTCCTTTTTCAGAGATGGGCAATCAGTTAGCCACTTTCTACAAATCCCTCTTCTTCAGTCAAGCTGAGAAGGGGGAACAGATGAAGAAGGTGTTGGGTTTCGGGAGCCAAACAGCGCAGCAGAATTTAACTGAAACCCTCCAGGATCCAAGTGAAACGGGGTAAACCGGGTGTTCAAAAATTTCATACATAATTTTCGGTTGATATCTCTCACTCAACTGTAGAGTCGAATCACAAAACCTGAACAGTTGACGTATTCAGGCTCTTTATGGTATCCACACGAGCCTCTCGGGATCACCACACTTCCACCACGTCCCGGCAGATGCATTTCTCTTGCGCTCGCAGTGCTAGCTTGCATCCCCCAAGGAATTGCAAGAGAAGAGTGCGGCTGTCCTTTTGGGAGGCTAGGGCAAGGAGACCTGCGAATTTTTCACTTAAAAGTTGTATTTATAGTGAGACTCAACTTCCAGGCCTAATGGGTTTCAAAACCCTAATCTAATTAGGATTTAATTTCGGGCTTAATAGTGGCTCAACTCCTTGGCCCATTATTAATACAAAATTAAAGTGAAACCATAACCCAAATAATTAGCCCATGCACTCTAATGATCCAAATAGCTCTATGTGTGCGACCCAATAGGCTCTTGCCATGGTGGCAATGATCATAAATCACATTTATGACCATAAGCAATGAGCGGTGTCTAGCAACACATCATTGCTACCCAAGTGACAAGATTGTCGGTGAATCGACTAAACCTTTATGATCATCATCGATATATGCCATTGTCCCTTTGTCCAAGATATCAAGACTAAGCATGAGACACGGAATGTGTCACTCTCGTATAGCCCAATCTTTGGTTTCTTGATTACTGAGTAGACCAACTTAAACTGATGACTTTGATATCGTATATCAACTCATCGGAGCATGGCCATGCATTTTCTAAGTCTCACTCTATCAAAGGGCCCGAAGCTATCGCTCCCGTTACATAGGAGGGACAAATCCCATCTTGATCATACAAATCCCTCCGCATGATATGTGACATACCCAATGACCTCCTTCAAGTTCACTCAGTTACGAGCAACAAAGTAAAGTATCAAAGTATGTGACTCACATGTAGGGAACCTTGATGATCTTAGGTCAAAGGACTACATATACCATGATCACTATGAGAATCACTTATGACACTCATATAATGATCCATGAAGTGTTCTCATGGTGGGTCAGTCCAGTACACAAGTTCTCCAACTTGTACCCATATGTAGACTACATATCTCATATTAGTCTCTACATATGCTAGTCATTATGTATTATTGCAACCCGCTCCACAATAATACTAGACTAGGGACATTTAAGAATATCATTATTCTAGGGTTACAATTATGTTTATTACGTTACGCAGAAACAAAACAAAAAACAAAATTGCTGGATTATTGCCTAAATAAAATATCATGACTCAATGTGCAAAAATACAATCATCTCATGATTGGCTTTTTGGGCATAACACTAACAGAAGGGGGCTTCGAAGAGGCAAAAAATGTCTAGAGGAGGGCCATCTTCGGCTAAGAAGGTGAAGAAGGACCTCCTTCCCCCACCTCCGGAGGACGCTGTGGAGGTCGAGGGCCAGCCTGAAGTCCAGGCCAACCTGCCACCCGAGGTAACCATCAGCTCCACTCCCTGCAGTCCTACCATTTTGGCAGACCTCTTGGGTTCTTCGGTAGGAGGCCCCTCTGTTGAAAACCTCGAGGAGCATAGAAGAAGCAAGGGCAAACACGTCCCTACCAAAGTGGAGGAGGTCCATGACTCCAACGATGACATCGGCGAGGTGCTGCCAGGTTTGTCCCTTAGCCATGTCTTTATAAACTTAGACATTTTCAGCACTCTCAGTCTTATGGAAATGTGGCTAAGGGACAATGTACTGATGGAACCATGTCTTGACTTTGCAGAAGAATTGGCGCCCTTGGCATGGATGGTGGAGCACGCTCAGAGGCGGGCCCTTCAAGACTCTCATATACCAAAGGATAAGGTTCTGCGGGAACCTTTCTGGTCTTTGATGGAGGAAATGAATTTGTTCTCCGAAGACCGCTAGCAAATGGCTCCCTAAATGGCAAGGAGCGTGCTCACCCAGGCCACCTTCAAATCCATGGCCAACGAGTGCCCGAACAAGGATATCCTTTCTGCGAGCATGTTTGCACACGCTGCCCAGGTACTCTTTAGACCTTTTATTTATTTTTCCAAGTGTTTCACTTTGCTTGTGGAACTTTACCAAATGTCCTTTCCCCTCCTTTTTTTGCAGCTTTTGGCGTATAGCGGATACTTCAGAGCTTGGGCAACAAAACAGTATTCGGTTCGACCTTGGACCGAAGAACGTCTGGAGAAGGCCAAGGTGTTCTGCGGTAACTCGGTCGTCAAGAACACCGAGTTGAACAGAATAGCCAAGAAGGAGACTGCCAAACTTCGGAAGGAGTTCTTGAAGGGTCAGGAGGAGCTCTTGAAGGACTTCTCCCAGAAGATGTCTGACCTCGGTGCGAAGGTCATCAAGCTTACTTCTGCCAATAAGGATTATCAGAAGGAGAAGGAAGAATATTCTACTCTCCTAATGAAGGCCATCGCCGACAATGCCAATCTTCAGGACGAGGTGGAGACCCTGAAGAGGAAGACAAAGAAGAAGAAGAAGATGAAGAATCTGGAGAAGGAGGTCACCAATTTGAAGAATGAGGTGGAGGACTTGTCTGTTGAGAAAGACAAGGCTAATCAGGTGACTACAGTTACCTTTGAAGATGGCTTTTGTTTGGCTCGACACCAAGTTTTGGTGAAATACCCACACCTCAACCTCTCCTTCTTGGCTACCCTGAACATCCCTAAGGGGCCTCGTTAGACTTGGTCAAAGATTGAGCTCCTCAACCTGCCATTTGCCCCTCCTCCGGTGCTGAAGGTGTGGCAAAAGACGTTGGTGATGCAACTTCTCGCGATGGCGGGGTCTCTTAGGCATCCAGGGCTTTACTTCTTCTTTTTTCTTTGTAGCCTTCTCCTTGTAATAAGGCTCCTTGTTAATAAAATTTTATCTTTCATCCAAAATTCGGCTAAGTCTCAAGGCTTAGTTTGACCACTTTCGGTCGAGGACCCTCAGGAGGACGTCTTTTCGCGCTATCTATCAACCATGTTCAGCATAACATTAATTTTGACGATTGTCTTTTGGCAAACCTTTGCCTATTTTTACTAGCCATGTTTGGTTGATGCTCCTTTGGGGGAAACATGTACATTTCACAAGTACTTACTTGTACCTTGTTCGGCGAGATTTCTTAGGTGGAGTTATTTTTCCAGAAAAATTTTTGTACTTAGAAAAATTTCTAACAGTACAATTTCCTAATAAGATTCTAAGCATAAAATTTCTTCAAGGCATCCGAATGCCATGTATTTTTCAGTTCTCCACCTTCAGTATCGCTGAGCTTATAGATTCCTTTCCGAACCTCGTCAAGGACCAAATAAGGCCCTTCCCAGTTTGCCTGAAGTACTCCATGAAATGGTCTTCGGGCTTAAAACTCAGCCTTTCGGAGAATGAGGTCTCCCTTCCTGATTCCTTTTTGCCTGATGCATATGTTCACAGCTATAGCCACCCTTTGCTAAAAAGATTTTCTTCTAAGTTCAGCCACTTTTCTGTGTTTGTCAATCAGGTTAAGCTTAATCCTAAACCCGAGGTCAGTTTCCTCTTTGTTCACACTTGTATCCTGACCGAAGGCCGAATCACCTCGATAGGAATAACTGCCTTCATGCCGAAGATGAGTGAGAAAGGTGTCTCACCCGTGGCCCTTCGGGGCGTCGTTTGATAGCTCCATAGCACACTAGGAAGTTCTCCTGGCCATTTTCCCTTTGCATCTTTCAATCTTTTTTTCAAACCATCCTTTATGGTTCTATTAAATACCTTTACCTGTCCGTTGCTCTGGGGATGAGCTACTGGGGTGAAGTGCATTTTCATCCCGAGGTCGGTGATGAATTCTTGGAATCCCTTGTCAACAAATTGGGAACCATTGTCTGCCACTATCACCCTCAGTATTCTGAATCTGCATACAATGCTCTTCCAGATGAATTTTTGTGTGTCGACCCGTTTAGTGAAGTAATCTACTGCGACCACACAGAACTTTACTCCTCCGGGTGCAGTCGGGAGTGGCCCGATAAGGTCAATGCCCCATACTACAAAGGGACAGGGGTAGTGACTGGAGGTTATTGGCTCCGAGGGTAACCTCTAGATTTTGGCATGTCTTTGGCAATTATCACATTTATGGACAAACTGCCTCGCGTCCTTTCTTAGGGTGGGCCAGAAGTACCCCTGGTGGAGTATTACTCCTACCAAGGCGTCAGTTCTTATGTGGGAACCACAGGCCCCCTCGTGGACTTCTTTGAGGACTGCCTCTATGTCCTCTTCACTAACACACTTTTGTAGCGACCTCGCATACCCCTGTCGATATAACTCTTCCTCGATCAGGAAATATTGCCCGGAGCATCTTCGCACTTTTGTTACTTCGTGAGGATCTTTGGGAAGCTTCGAGGTTGTGAGATACTTTTTTATGGGACTTTTCAATCCCCTTTCTGAGGCTGCTATGCTCATTACTGTTATGCTCGGGTGGCTCAGTATTTCAGTGGACTTTCTTGATTTGGCCAAGCTATCTGCTTTAGCATTGTCTCGATGAGGCACATTCTTGATGTGCACCGCGTTGAACTCCTGAATGAGCTTTGATACGAGCTCGTGATACTTCGCTAAAGTTGAGTCCTTTGCGCTATAGTCCCCTGCCATCTGTTGGGCCACTAGTTGAGAATCACTGTGGGCCTTTAGGTTTCTCAAGCCAATTCTTTTAGCAAGGCGTAACCCTGCTATGAAGGCCTCATATTCTACCATATTGTCGGTGACGTTAAACCCGAACTTGATGGCTTTCCTAACTTCCATACCCTTGGGACCGCGAAGAATTACTCCAGCTCCTTGGTGTTTGGCGCCGAAGGCCCCATCGACAAACAGAGTCCACTCCGGTTCATTTTTCTTGAGGTCTGGTTTACTTTCTTCGGCAATGAAATCTGCTAAAGCTTGAGCTTTTATTGCCTTCCTTGGCCCATAGGTGATATCATACTCACCGAGCTCTATGCACCACTTGGAAAGCCTTCTCGAGTGGTCTACCTTCTTCATGATATCTTGAAGAGGCAGGTTCCTTCAGAAAATAATGGGGTGGCCTTGAAAATATGGACGTAGACTTCTGCTTGCAAGTATCAAGGCATAAATAGCCTTTTGTAATAAGGGGTACCTGGCTTTGGCACCGTGTAAGGACTTGCTCACATAATATACTGGCCATTGCTCCACCCCCTCTTCCTTCACAAGGACCGAACTTAGCGGCTTTTCGGTGACGGCGAAGTATAGTATGAAGAGTTCCCCTTTTCGTTGCTGCTGGAGTGTCAGCAGCCGAGTCAAGAAGGCCATAAGCTCTTCCCAGGCCTTTTGGTAGTCTTCATTCCAAGGATGTACCTCGCTCCTGAGGTCACCACCATTTTTTGCTACTTTAGTAAGGACCTTGAAGAATGGTCGGCAGTGATCCCCATATTTGGAGATAAATCTGCTGAGGGACGTGATTCTCCCTGTGAGTCTTTGCACATCCTTTGTCATCGTGGGAGTTCGGAATCTTAGTAGGGCCTTGACCTTTTCTGGATTAGCGTCGATACCTCTTTCTAACACCATAAATCCAAGGAACTTACCCGCATTCACCTTAAACACGCATTTTTTGGCGTTTAGATGGATTCCGAAGATCCTCAGCTGGCGGAATGTTTCCTCCATGTTTGTGATATGACTACTAGGCAGTATTGTTATGGCTCTTCTAGTGGAGAGTGTAATTAAGGAAGGTAAAGTGTTTCAAATTAAGTTTAGAACCTTAATTCAAGTTTATATAGCAAGAATTGAGAAGTTTAGCAAAGTTCACTTAGTTTTGAGAAAAATAAAGCATTGAACGAAGTTCAAGGGTAAAATGGTAATTTTGCATCATGAATAGCGGAGATGAGTCCCAAGTGTTTTAAAATGAATTTTTATAACTTAGCTTTCAACTTTAACTCAAACTTGAAAAATAGACAAGAATTTAACAAGAATCACTAAGTTACAAAGATAGGGGCTTAATTGTATTAAGCTAAATACTTTGATGGCTTGTGTGTTAAGGGAGGGTTTAAGAAGGGGAAAGTGAGGGTGGCTGCCATATTTTCGTGTTCAACCTCTCCACTCCCATTTCTCCCTCCAATTCTCCTTGGAATCAAGAAATTCTTGGTCAAACAAGAGGTCATCAAACTATATAACCTTGGAGGAGTGCATTTCAAGCTTGAAATCATGATTTTGAAGCTTGAAAGGGCATTTTTCCACTTCCCCTATTTTTGAACGAGGTAAGAGATGTGTTCTTGATTGAATTCATGTTTGTTAGTTAGTTTGAAGCTTGGGTTTTGGTTAGAGAGTGAAGTTTTGATGTTTGGTGCCATTGTTTTTGATTGGAACTTGTGTAGAACCTTGGTGAGCTTGGTTGAACAAAAAGGGGATTGATTCTTGCTTGTTACTTTGAGTTGAGGTAAGGGGAGTATGTTTTCATGTTCATTTAATGCCAATAGCCTCAGTTTGCTTGAAGAATTCGAGTGGTTTTAGCTATGGCATTAGTTAAAATTTTGGTTTAATTATGGTGGACTAGAGGAATTGGGAGGAATGGATTGATGTTACAAGACATCATAGCTTAGCTTGTGATAGTTGGTTAGGTTCTATGCAACATGTTCTATGTGTGTATGAAATTTGGAGGCATTCCATATATGTTTGATATGTGTAGGAATCGTCCAAAGTTCATAGCAGCAAAATGTGCCAATTTCTGCATTTTTGCAGATTAGCGACGCCTTGCCAATTACAGGTCGAACCTAGCAACGCGTCGCCAATCCAGAAAAGTGTCTTAGAATGTTACCAACAGTGGCGACACGTCCCCACAGATAGGAATGCTGAATTTTTCACATTTTGCTCAAGTGATCCAAGTGAGACATAAGGGGGTTCTTAGCGTGCCTAGGGGTCTAAGGATTCCGGGAATACTCCGAGACTTTCAAAAGTCCCACAAAGTATAAGAGTTTGCATGAGTTTTGTAGATTTTTAAGGTTGCTTGTGCAACAAGCAAGGAAACTATGTTGCAAATGAGCATAATTAGCTACCATTGGCTCAGGTGAGAGGTTTAGAACCCTTGTCGGCCTAGCCATGCCATAGCCACAAGGTCGCAAGGTGAAACCTTGTTCATCTAGTCTACAACAAATGAGGCCTTATAGCCAAGTCTACAAGGTTCCACCATAATTCCCCTACATAACGACTATGGGAAGGCTACATGATTGCATCTAGTAAGCTTCGGCTTGCGAGGAGCGGGTTTGTGATCAGAACTCGCTAGGCACGGAGTGATGCACCGTGATAAGGACTAGTTTGAAGAGAGGTCTTTATGGCCTAGTTATATGTGCATATATCAAACCTTCATGCTATGTGAGCTCGCAGCAAGTTTACATATGTTCATCATATGTCCAGTCCTAGTAATTTTCTTGTAGGTACACTGAAGACCCCGTACTGAGAATTGTCAAATTCTCACTCCTTAGTTTTGTTATGCAGAGACTAAAGTTACTGGACCAGGTAATCGTCGAGAATTATCGCAGTAGTGTTCTTTGTGTGTACAGGTATGCATTTGAGAATCCTTGTGATTCTAGTCTACATGGTGTATTTAGTTGGCTTGTTAGTCAAGTAACAGTACTAACTAGTATCTTCCTTTGGCTGCAGAGCCTAGTAGCACTTGGAAAAGGACTTTTGAGACTCGTCACTGGGACGTGTATCCAAGGTGGGAGTTAAGTCAAAGGGATCTCAGTAGAGGCTTGTATTTATATAGTACTTTTAGTTGCCTCCATAGTCTATGTTGTGAGGAGTCCTCAACTCTAGGATTGCTCTTGGGTGAGGGCATTAGTCTACTTTAGGTATGAATGTTCTCACGAGTTGTTATGTGTAGTAAACTCACACAAATGTTTATTTTATATGCTTTGGCTATTTGTATTTATTTTCTATATAAATTACTTGGCCAAGTTAATGTTTTATGGTTTTAATAAGCCAAGTCAAAGCTTGAAGAGCATGCATATTGCATATTCTAGGATAATCAACTAGTATCATGGGATTTAATCCGCACACATACATAACTAGCCAATTGCAGTCCACCGTGAGACCAGCTCTCATAGGGCTTCCTGGGCAGGGGCACGGGCGGTCATGTCAAGTATGCTCTTAACTATCATGTCATTGACATAGACTTCCATGTTCCTCCCTATTTGGGAGTTGAAGACCCTGTTCATTAACCTCTGGTAGGTGGCTCCTACATTCTTAAGCCCGAAGGGCATTCTGATGTAGCAGTATGTGCCAACTTCGGTGATGAAGGCAGTTTTTTCCTCATCTTCGAGGTCCATCCTGATTTGGTGATACCCACTGAAGGCGTCGAGGAAACTTAGGAGGCCATACTCGGCGGTTGAATCCACCAATTGGTCTATTGGCGGTAGTGGATATGAATCTTTAGGACAAGCATCGTTCACATTTCGGAAGTCGATGCATGTTCAGAGTTTGTCACTCCCTTCCTTTGTGGTGATGACCACGTTAATAAGCCATTCGGGGTATTTGACTTCCCTTATTACACCAGCCTCCATTAACCATTGGACTTTGGATTTTACAAAGCTGTTCTTATGTGCCGAAAAGCTTATTTTCCTTATCACCTTCAGCCACTTTTTTCCCTATTCGGGTATTTCGGCCTGAGACAAGTTCTATATCTTATATTTCTATTTTCTTCGGGTCTTCTGTTTCTTCTCTCTTTACTTCTCCTGTGAGTACGACCTTTGCTCCCGCAGTCCCTGCATAGCTCTTCGCTGGGGCCTTTCTTGCTTTGACAAACACCTTTCTTACTTCCCCTTGGTCGATAAAGATCTCAGCATCTCCATCCTTTGTGGCGAAGGTGACAGTCAGGTAATTCACATCTGGGCGAATGTGGAGGTTTCCTTGTGCCTGTCTTCCAAGGATGGCATTATATGACGAAGGGACATCTATGACAATGAACCTTGTCATTGTGGAGGCACAAGGCTCATCCTTATTCTGTAGTGAAGTTCCTCTTAACATCAGAGGAAAGTCAATCCATCCAAGGATAGGGAGTTCAGACGGACCCACTCCGAAAGTAGGAGAGGTGACAGGCTTGAGATCGCCCCTTGGGAAACCCAAACTCGGCAGCAAATGAGAAAAACAAGACGTCAGCATTAGAATCATCGTCAAGGAGTACTCTCTTAACGTCCTAACTCCCTATCCTTGCCATGACCAGTAGTAGGTCATCATGAGGGAATACTATGGTAGACCTATCTTTCCGAATAAGCTTTTTTTATGGTTTACCATATTCCATCACCGAGATCTCCCTAGCCTTTCCTTTCCTTTCTGCCGGGGGTAGTCCTATGGTGATCGTCTGTATTATTCCTGTTGGAGGTGGCGGATGTCTTATGGGACTTCGGTTCCGACGTCTGTCAGAGTCATATTCCTCATCATCTCCTTTCCTTTCCTCTTCCCTCCTCCCCTTTGGGGAGGGCATCCGCAAGTAACGTCAGAGTTGGCCCTGCTTTATTAGGGAGTCTATGTACTTCCTCAGCCGGAAGCAATCCTCAGTATCATGCCCATGATCTCGATGGAACTAGCAAAACTTTTTCATGTTCTTTTTGTTGTCCGAGGTCATGGCCTTCGGTCATTGAATTTGAGTTCCCTGCCTTTCCAGGGCTACGAGAATGTTCATCCTTGTGGTGTTTAAAGGGGAAAAAGTCAACAGCTTCTTCCCTCTCAGCTTTCGAGGTCGACCCCCTGACTCGGTTGGGTAGCGAGTTTGTTGGCTCGACCCCTCAGTATGGATGTGGTTGAGCTTTGGGCCTCCCATCCTCAGCTTTTCAGCAGTCATATGATGCTCCTTCCTTTGGTAAAATTTGCCAAAGGTGTCTGGGGGGTTGTTCGAGAATTCATAGTACAACTTTGAGTCTCTCCGAAGTCCCCGTATCATGGTGAGGATAACTATCTCAAGCCTAAAGTCCGGCACGCTTACGGCTTCTTGATTGAACCTTTCGACATAGTCGCGAAACATTTCTCCATTCTTGACACGACCACCCGTGCCCCTGCCCAGGAAGCCCTGTGAGAGCTGTTCTCATGGTGGATTGCAGTTGGCTAGTTGTGTATGTGTGCAGATTAAATCCCATGATACTAGTTGATTATCCTAGAATATGCAATATTCATGCTCTTCGTGCTTTGACTTGGTTTATTAAAACCATAAAACATTAACTCGGCCAAGTAATTTTCTACACAAAATAAATACAAACAGCCAAAGCATATAAAATCAACCTTGGTGTGAGTTTACTACACATAACAACTCGTGAGAACATTTATACATAAAGTAGACAAATGCCCTCACCCAAGAGCAATCCTAAAGTCGAGGACTCCTCATAACATACACCACAGAGGCAACTAAAATACTGTATAACTACAAGCCTCTACTGAGATCTCTTTGACTTAACTCCCACCTTGGATACACGTGCCAGTGGCAAGTCTCAGAAGTCCTTTGCCAAGTGCTACGAGGCTCTGCAGCCAAAGGAAGATACTAGTTAGTATTGTTACTTGACCAACAAGCTAATTAAATACACCATGTAGACTAGAATCACCAAGATTCTCAAATGCCATACCTGTACACACAAAAGAACACTACCACGATAATCCTCAATGATTTCCCAGTCCATCAACTTCAGGCTCTGCATAACAAAACTAGTGAGTGAGAATTCGACAATTCTCAGTAAGGGGTCTTTAATGTACCTGCAAGAAAATTACTAGGATTGGACATATGATGAACATATGTAACCTTGTTGTGAGCTCACACAGCATGAGGGTCTGATATATGCACATATAACTAGGCCATAAAGACCTCTCCTCAAACTAGTCCTCCTCATGGTGCATCACTCCGTGCCTGGTGAGTTCTGATCACTAACCTGCTCCTAGCAACCCGAAGCTTACTGGGTGCAATCATGTAGCCTTCCCACAGTCAGTATGCAGGGGAATTATGGTGGAACTTTGTAGACTAGGCCGCAGGGCTTCGTTGTTGTAGACTAGATGAACAAGGTTTCACCTTGCAACCTCGTGGCTATAGCACGGCTAGGATGCCAAGGGTTCTAAACCTCTCACCTGGGCTAGTAATATCTTGTTGTGATCATTGCAACACAGTTCCCTTTAAAAATTTCCTTCACTTTGAGTTAATATAAATCTCAAAAAGGGGCATTTTAAGTGTTTTTAAAGCATTGAGGTGATAGTACTCCCTCTTAGCTTCGTGTGGAATCTTGAATCACCTCAATTGGACACCCGAGCGAAAGGTTACGCCAAAAACAAAACCGGCTGTGAAATGTTGTCTTGGCGACACGTCGCCACAGTTGTTGACGTTCTACCAATTTTCTGAGGTCTTGGCGACGCGTCGTGGGAACTCGTGGGGATTGGCAATGCGTCGCCAAACCTGCAAAATACCCAGAAAAACTTTGGTTTTGCTGCTATGAACTTTGGACACTTCCTACACATATCAAACATGCTTGGAATGCCTCCAAATTTCATATACACATAGAACATGTTGCGTAGATCAAAACCAGCTATCACAAGCCAATCTATGATGTCTTGTAACCTCAATCCAATCCTCCCAATTCCTTTAGTCCACCATAATTCAACCAAAATTTTTAACTAATGCCATAGCTAAAACCACTCGAATTCTTCAGGCAAACTCAAGCTATTGGCATTAAATGAACTTGAAAACATACTCCCCTTACCTCAACTCAAAGTAACGAGCAAGAATAAATCCCCTTTTCATTCAACCAAGCTAACCAAGGTTCTACACAAGTTCCAATAAAAAACAATGGCACCAAACATCAAAACTTCACTATCTAACCAAAACCCAAACTTCAAACTAACTAACAAACATGAATTCAATCAAGAACACATCTCTTACCTCATTCAAAGATAGGCGAAGTGGAAAAACGTCCTTCCAAGCTTCAAAATCATGATTCCAAGCTTGAAATGCACTCCTCCAAGCTTATAACTTTGATAACCTCTTGACACGAAGATCACTTGATTCCAAGCTTAATTTGAGAGAGAAATGAGTGAAGGAAGGTTGAAAACGTGGTTATGGCAGCCTCCCATTCTCTTTCCCTTCTTAAACCGTTACTTAGCATCAAGGCCATCAGGGTATTAAGCTTAATACAATTAAGCCCCTATCTTTGTAACTTAGTGATTCTTGATTAAATTCTTGTCTATTTTTCAAGTTTGAGTTAAGGTTGAAAGTTAAGTTATAAAAATTCATTTTAAAACACTCCGGACTCGTCCCGGCTATTCAGGATACAAAATTACCATTTTGCCCTTGAACTTCATTTAGTGCTTTATTTTTCTTAGAACTTAGTGAACTTTGCTAAACTTCTCTATTCTTGCTATGTAAACTTGAATTAAGGTTCTAAACTTAATTTAGATCACTTTACCTTCTTCAATTTCGCTTCCCACTAGAGGGGCCATAACATTTTCCCCTCCTTCTTGAATTTGGTCGCCCAAATTCCGCTGCAACTCTGGAAAAATACTAGGATACCTTTTCAGCATATCTTGCTCCGTCTCCCAAGCAACCTCTTCCTCAGTATGGTCAAACCAAAGGATCTTAACCATTGGAATCCACTTAGTCTATAATTTCTTGACTTGCCTATCAAGTATTTGAATCAGTTTCTCCTCGTAGGTCAAGTCTTCTTGAATAGGTAACACTGAAGGATTAACTACCTGTCCCGGTTCCACTATGCATTTTCTGAGTAGACTAACGCGAAACACATTACGCACTTAGGATAGGTTAGGTGGTTATGCTAACTGATAAGCAACTTTCCCAATCTTCTCCAATATTTCATAGGGCCCAATATACCTAGGAGCTAACTTGTCCCTTTGCCCAAAATGGCTAATTCCTTTCATGGGCGACACTTTCAAAAGTACCTTGTCCCCAACTTCAAAACTCAAGTCTCTTCTCCTCAAATTCGTATACTTGGTTTGCCTGTCATTGGCTGCTTTAATTTGCTTCTGAATTAACTTGATCTTAGCTGTAGTGTCAGCTATGATTTTAGGTCCAATAACTACCTTATCTGTAGGATCTGCCCAACAAAGAGGCATCATACATCGCCTCCCATACAAAGCTTCATATGGTGCCATTCCAATACAAGTTTGATGACTGTTATTATAAGCAAACTCGATTAGTGGTAAATGCTGATCCCAATCACCTCTAAAATCAACAGCACACATCTGTAACATATCCTCCAAAGTATGAATCACTCTCTTAGATTACCCATCAGTTTAAGGATGAAAAGCAGTACTGAGACTAACCTTGCTCCCCAATGCTTCTTGAAAAGCATTCCAAAGTCGTGATGTGAACCGAGCATCTCTATTAGATATAATCTGATCTGGTATACCATGGAGTCTCAAAATCTGTTTAAGATACAACTGAGCTAACTTCTCCAATGTATGAGAAATCTTGATAGGTATGAAGTGTGCCGTCTTTGTCAGTCTATCAACCACTACCTAAGTAGCATCATGCTGACTCCGGGTATTCGGTAACCCCACTAGGAAATCCATAGTAATGGATCCCTATTTCCTCACTGGCAGGGGTAAACTCTGAAGCGTGCCTGCTGGTTTCTGATGTTCTGCTTTTACCATCTAGCATGTCAAACACTTTGCCACATATCCTCCTACATCCCCTTTCAATCTCGGCCACCAAAAATGTGTATTCAAATCTTGATACATCTTACTAACGCTAGGGTGGATATTCAAAGTACTACTATCTGCCTCCTGTAGGACTTGCTACCTAAGCCCTTCCATATTCGGTACATAGAAACGATCTCCGTAATGTAGTATTTCATCCTTGTATCTGAATTCCTTCCTCATAGTGCCAAGCTTCGCTTCTCCTGAAATATTCTTCACCAATGGATCTTTCATCTGAGCTTCTTTAACTCTAACTAACCAAGCTGACTGCAGTTCCAGAACGTAGACTAGGGATTTCTCTCAACTTTGCCATAACTCATGCAAAGCTAAGAAATAGTCCCTTAATACTCCTTCAGAGGAGTCCGTAGCCTGATCCTTAGATTAGATCACTCCTGTGTACTTCCGGCTCAACGCATCTGCTACCACATTTCCTCTACCAGAACAGTACTCAATCGAAAAATCATAATCCTTGATGTATTCAATCTATCGCCACTATCTCATGTTCAGATCCTTCTGTGTAAACAGATACTTCAAACTTTTGTGATCGATGAAGATTCTGAATGACCTCCCCATCAAGTAATGCCTCCACAACTTCAATGCAAAAATTACTACCGCTAGCTGAAGATCATGAACAAGATAGTTCAATTCTTTAGGCCTCAGCTGTCTTGAACCATAAGCAATCACCTGACTATCTTGCATTAATACACATCCCAAACCAGAACCAGATGCATCAGTATAAACTGTAAAAGATATGTTCGGATCTAGCAAAACAAGTATAGGTGCACTAGTCAATCTTTCCTTCAACTCCATGTAAGTTTCTTCATACTTCGGTGTCCACTCAAATTTCTGAGTCTTCTTGGTCAAGGCTGTCAATGCTGTAGCTATCATAGAGAATATCTCTATGAAGTGTCTGTAGTAACCTGCCAAACCCAAGAAACTCCTGACCTCTGTAACTGTAGTGGGTCTCTTCCACTCAACTACTGCTTAAACTTTTTCAGGATCAACTGACAAACCTTGAGCACTGTTGATATGCCCCAAAAACTGGATCCTCCTGGACCAAAACTCACACTCAGATAACTTTGCATAGTACTGATTATCCTTCAGCACTTATAAAACTGTTCTAAGGTGCTTCTCATGCTCTGATGTAGACTGTGAATATACCAAAATGTCATTGATGAAAACTTCAACAAATTGATCCAGGAACAGCTTAAAGATCTGATTCATGGCTTCCATAAATGTTACTAGAGCATTCGTCACACCAAACGACATAACTGTATATTCATAATGTCCATACCTTGTTCTGAAAGCAATTTTTGGAATATCTTCCTCCTTAACCCTGATTTGAAAGTACCCAGACCGAAGATCAATCCTAGAAAACACCTTCACTCCCCTAAGTCTATCAAATAGATCATCAATTATAGGAAGCGGATATTTATTCTTGATTGTCACTGCATTCAACTTTCTATAGTCGATGCACAATCTAAAAGTTTCATCCTTATTCTTCACAAATAAACTAGGCCTTATAAAGCCTTTTTGTAGCAGTTCCTCCAATTGCTTCTTTAATTCATCCATCTCAGGAGCTGACATCCTATAAGGTAGTACTGAAATAGGTTCAACCCTTGGTTGCAGATGGATTGCAAACTCAGTTTCCCTTTTAGGTGGTAACCCAGGTAACTCTACTGGAAACACCTCAGGAAATTGATTGGCTACTGGAATCTTCCCAACTTCCTCCTCTATAGCCACTCAATTTAATGAATAACACTCTTCTTCACCAACTATAGGGATGGTATCCATAAGTCTAAGGTGCAAACTCTTAGCACTAGATGCCAACCCTCCTGTGCAAGTCACTCTAGCTCCTTAAGCATCAATAATGTCAACTGAGTGATTCGCACAATCAATTTGTACCTTATGCTTACTTAGCCAATCTAGTCCCAACACTAGGTCATAAGACCTCAATTCTATCACCCATAACTCACAACAGAAATCATGGTCGCCTAACTGTAAGGAATACCTAGTAACCACTTCATTGGTTACAGTAAAACCCCTCCCCATAGTTCTGATGAGTCTTAACTCACCCAAGATTTCTCGCTGCAATTTAAACTTATCTACCAAGGCAGAAGATATCACTGAAATAGTAGCTCCCGTATCAAATAGCACACAAACACCACCATTCGAAAAAGTAAAATTACCTTGAACGGTGGCTGGTTTTCTAGTCACCTGACTCGTTAGGGCAAAAACCCTTGGCTCAGCTGTTGTTGTAGCTACACCAGGCCGATTCCCTATGGTGAGGGGTACAGAGGGTAACTTTCGGGGCGGACCTGACATCGGTCGAGCTCTTGGGCATTCTCTCGCCCAATGGCCTCTCTGACCACAGATATTCCAAACATCTGTCCTCAAAATACATGGTCTTCCAACATGAAACCATCCGCATCTAGGACATAAACCCATCCTGATTTTCTTGGATGGACCTTGACTTTCCACCATTGGTCGCTTCCTGGCACTCTTTCCTAGGCTGGCTGGTCCAACCTCCACCTTTTTGCTAGGTGCCCTTGAATCCTCAAATTCTGTTTCTAAGGCCAACGCCTCCTGAACCACTTGGCGATAGCTCCTGATATCTACTGTCACTATATACCTCCTAAGTACAGGTTTCAAACCATGGAAAAACTTCTTAGCTTTCAATTCATCATTGCCCATCATGTATGGAGCATACCGGATAAGAGAATTATAGCGCTGCTCATACACCCACACAGACATCTCGCCCTACGTCAGATTCTTAAACTGAATCCTCCTCTAATCTTGTGCAGCTTCACTGATGTATTCTTGTCTGAACTTCTTTTGAAAGTCTGACCACTTGAGCACCTTCTTCTTATGCTCTGGGCGAGTACCATTACTTTCCCTCAACAACTCCTCACATCATCCCACCATAGACTAGCCATTCCTCTAAGAAAGAAAGGCACTAGAATCATCTTCTGCTCTGACTCATAACCACCACAAGTAAAAAAGTCTATTCATTTTGGACAACCAGTCCTCTACTCTGTGGGGATCACCTGTCCCATCAAAGCTCGGTGGATCAATAGTCTTAAATTTCTCCAACAATCTCATCTGATGTGGAGTGTCTCCCCTTCTTAGAGCCTTCATCACCTCTGGTTCTTCTTCTTCCTCATGAACATGATTTCTATGTTCATAAGCCCTAGGCACCTGCTGTTGCTCAGCATGCCTTTCCTGTTCCTGTTGTGGGTCATTCTCCTCCTAGACAACACCTCTGTCCTCATAATCTCCGAACATCTCAGTCACAAGGGTGTTCATACCCTGTGCGACTTAGGCCACAGTCAGTGTCAACCCCTGTAATACCCTAGATATCTCATCCAGTCTGGCCACAACTGGGTCACTAGAACCTTCACCAGGTTTAAGGTTCCCTAGTTCCCCTTGAAGCTCCTGACCTAGTGTCAACCATAGCAACCTGCAACCACAGCCAAACAAGATTCCCCAGATGTTAGTCAGTACTAACTTCCTAGCACTTGGACTTTCCAAACCAGATCTCAGTCTTAGCTTCCAATATCTATGAAATAAGTCCTAAGCTCTTATACCAAAAACTAACACGACCGCTCGTGCCCTTGCCCAGGAAGCCCTGTCAGAGCTGGTCTCACGGTGGATTGCAGTTGGCTAGTTGTGTATGTGTACGGATTAAATCCCATGATACTAGTTGATTATCCTAGAATATGCAATATTCATGCTCTTCATGCTTTGACTTGGTTTATTAAAACCATAAAACATTAACTCGGCCAAGTAATTTTCTACGCAAAATAAATACAAATAGCCAAAGCATATAAAATCAACATTTGTGTGAGTTTACTACACATAACAACTCAAGAGAACATTCATACAAAAAGTAGACTAATGCCCTCACCCAAGAGCAATCCTAGAGTCGAGGACTCCTCATAACGTACACTACGGAGGCAACTAAAATACTGTATAACTACAAGCCTCTACTAAGATCTCCTTGACTTAACTCCCACCTTGGATACATGTGCCAGTGGCGAGTCTCAAAAGTCCTTTGCCAAGTGCTACTAGGCTCTGCAGCCAAAGGAAGATACTAGTTAGTACTGTTACTTGACCAACAAGCCAATTAAATACACCATGTAGACTAGAACCAAGATTCTCAAATGCCATACCTATGCACATAAAAGAACATTACTACGATAATCATCAATGATTTCCCGGTCCAGCAACTTCAGGCTCTGCATAACAAAACTAGGGAGTGAGAATTCAACAATTCTCAGTATGGGGTCTTCAGTGTACCTGCAAGAAAATTACTAGGATTGGACATATGATGAACATATGTAACCTTGTTGTGGGCTCACACAGCATGGGGGTCTGGTATAAGCACATATAACTAGGCCATAAAGACGTCTCCTCAAACTAGTCCTCCTCATGGTGCATAACTCCGTGCCTAGTGAGTTCTGATCACTAACCCGCTCCTAGCAAGCCGAAGCTTACTCGATGCAATCATATAGCCATCCCATAGTCATTATGCAGGGGAATTATGGTGGAACATTGTAGACTAGGCTGCTGTTAGTGTTGTGCCCAAAAGCCAGTCATGAGATAATTGTATTTTTGCACATTAAGTCATGATATTTTATTAAGGCATTAATCCAGCAATTATGTTTGTTGTTTTGTTGCTGCGTAACTTAACAAACATAATTGTAACCCTAGAATAATGATATTCTTAAAAGTCCCTGGTCTAGTATTATTGTGGAGCGGGTTGCAATAATACATAACGACTAGCATATGTGGAGACTAATATGACATATGTAGTCTACATATGGGTACAAGTTGGAGAACTTGTGTACTGGACCGACCCACCATGAGAACACTACATGGATCGTTATATGAGTGTCATAAGTGATTCCCATAGTGATCAGGGTATATGTAGTCCTTCGACCTAAGATCATCAAGGTTCCCTACATGTGAGTCACATACTTTGATACTTTCCTTTGTTGCTCGTAACTGAGTGAACTTGAAGGAGGTCATTGGGTATGTCACATATCATGCGGAGGGATTTGTATGATCAAGATGGGATTTGTCCCTCCTATGCAACGGGAGCGATATCTTCGGGCCCCTTGATAGAGTGAGACTTAGAAAATGCATGGCCATGCTCGGATGAGTTGATATGCGATATCAATGTCATCAGTTTAAGTTAGTCTACTCGGTAATCAAGAAACCAAAGATTGGGCTATACGAGAGTGACACATTCCATGTCTCGTGCTTAGTCTTGATATCTTGGACAAAGGGACAATGGCATATATCGGTGATGATCATAAAGGTATAGTCGAATCATCGACAATCTTGTCACTTGGGTAGCAATGATGTGTTGCTAGACACCGCTCATTGCTTATGATCAGAAATGTGATTTATGATCATTGCCAACGTGATAAGAGCCTATTGGGTCACACACATAGAGCATTTTGGATCATTAGAGTGCATGGGCTAATTATTTGGGTTATGGTTTCACTTTAATTTCGTATTAATAATGGGCCCAAAAGTTGAGCCATTGTTAAGCCCGAAATTAAATCCTAATTGGATTAGGGCTTTGAAACCTATTAGGCCTGGAAGTTGAGTCTCACTATAAATAAAACTTTTAAGTGAGAAATTCGTAGGTCTCCTTGCCCTAGCCTCCAAAAAGGACAGCCGCACTCTTCTCTTGCAATTCCTTGGAGGACGCAAGCTAGCACTGCGAGCACAAGAGAAACGCATCTACCGGGACGTGGTGGAAGCGTGGTGATCCCGAGAGGCTCATGTGGATACCATAGAGAGCCTGAACACGTCAACTGTTCAAGTTTTGTGATTCGACTCTACAGTTGAGTGAGAGATCTCAATTGAAAATTAGGTATGAAAATTTTCGAACACCCGGTTTACCCCGTTTCACTTGGATCCTGGAGGGTTTCGGTTAAATTCCACCGCACTGTTTGGCTCCCGAAACCCAACAGCTGCAGGGCCTCGTTGCTGTAGACTAGATAAACAAGCTTTCACCTTGCAACCTCGTGGCTATGGCACAGCTAGGTTGCCAAGGGTTCTCAACCTCTTACCTGGGCTAGTAATACCTTGTTGTGATCATTGCAACATAGTTCCCTTTCTAACTTGCCTTCACTTTGAGTTAATATAAATCTAAAAATGGGACATTTTAAGTGTTTTTAAAACATTGAGGTGATAGTACTCCCTCTTAGCTTCATGTGGAATCTTGAATCACCTCAATTGGACACCCGAGCGAAAAGTTATGCCAAAAACAAAACCAGGTGTCAAATGCTGTCTTGGCGACGCGTCGCCACAGTTGTCGACGTTCTGCCAATTTTCTGAGGTCTTGGCGATGCATCATGGGAACTTGTGGGGATTGGCGACGCATCGCCAAACCTGTAAAATACCCAGAAAAACTCTAGTTTTGCTGCTACGAACTTTGGACACTTCCTACATATATCAAACATGCTTGGAATGCCTCCAAACTCATATACACATAGAACATGTTGCATAGATCAAAAGCAACTATCACAAGCCAATCTATGATGTCTTGTAACATCAATCCAATCCTCTCAATTCCTCTAGTCCACCATAATTCAACCAAAACCTTTAACAAATGCCATAGCTAAAACCACTCGAATTCTTCAAGCAAACTCAAGCTATTGGCATTAAATGAAGTTGAAAACATACTCCCCTTACCTCAACTTGAAGTAACAAGAAAGAATCAATCCCCTTTTCATTCAACCAAGCTCACCAAAGTTCTACACAAGTTCTAATAAAAAACAATGGCACCAAACATCAAAACTTCACTCTCTAACCAAAACCCAAGCTTCAAACTAACTAACAAACATGAATTCAATCAAGAACACATCTCTTACCTCATTCAAAAATAGGGGAAGTGGAAAAACATCCTTCCAAGCTTCAAAATCATGATTCCAAGCTTGAAATGCACTCCTCCAAGCTTATATAGTTTGATAACCTCTTAACACCAAGATCACTTGATTCCAAGCTTAATTTGAGAGAGAAATGTGTGAGGGAAGGTTGAAAACATGGTTATGGCAGCCTACCCTTCTCTTTCCCTTCTTAAACCTTTACTTAGCATCAAGGCCATCAAGGTATTAAGCTTAATACAATTAAGCCCCGATCTTTGTAACTTAGTGATTCTTGATTAAATTCTTGTCTATTTTTCAAGTTTGAGTTAAGGTTGAAAGTTAAGTTATAAAAATTCATTTTAAAACACTCGGGACTCATCCCGGCAATTCAGGATACAAAATTACCATTTTGCCCCTGAACTTCGTTTAGTGCTTTATTTTTCTCAGAACTTAGTGAACTTTGCTAAACTTCTTTATTCTTGCTATGTAAACTTGAATTAAGGTTCTAACCTTAATTTAGATCACTTTACCTTCTTCAACTTTGCTTCCCACTAGAAGGGCCATAACAATTCTTCTGCGCTATGTTGAACATTTGAACTGGCATCTTCACCGTCAGCCTGCTTCCGATGAATTGCTACGTGAAAGCGGTAGACAACTCTTAGAATCCCATGATGGTTCCGGGGGCTAATGAGTTGTACCATGCCGTTGCCGGTCCGGAGAGCGTGACCTCGAAGCATTTGCGCAAGGTGGCATCATCAGCACCGTGCAGCACCATGCTACACCTGTATTTGGTTAGGTGAGCCTGGGGGTCACTTTGGCCATCGTAGGTTTCCAAATGAGGCACCCAAAAGTCACTCAGCATAGGTGCTTCGACTACTGCTCAGATAAACGGTGATTCATCTCTGTTGAAGGTTTCTGACAACCTAGACCAGAAGGGCTTCTAAGCTACCTGTCTTTCCACCATCTCTAATCTCTTTAGGATTTTTTCAAGAGGAGTGTGGCGTTGGGCTCTTCTTCTTGCTGCCTGGAGGCCTCTGGTAATGGAGAGCGATGCCTCTTTTTTGGTGAGTAACTTCGGCACCGAGGGATTGCTATTTCTCTTCTGGTGAAGAACTCCTTCGGCGAGGAGTCCTTGGCTGTTTGGACCCCATTTCTCCCATAGGTCAAACCCTTGGGGGGTATGTTTTCCGTCGAGGACTCATCACATTGGCCCCCGCTTCCAGAACTCCGGTGAGTTGACTTCGGGCTTCTCTCTCGACGAGGTCCTGGTGAATGAGGCCTTCGGCCTGAAGGCTGTGGCCATCTTCGGTCCAGTTGCTGTGTCATTTTGGCCACCACCGTGCGCTAAAAATTATGTAGGAAACTCATCATGATTGTTAAAGGGCGCTCGTCCTCAGGTAAGGAAGTCCCTGCGGTGGGATGTTTGGTTGTCGGTTGAGTTTTCGGCGTGGACAGAGATTTCGAAAGTCCTTTGTCCTCAGAATGCCTAGTCTCAACAACGGCTATCTAATAGTGGGTTCTGACAGACAGCGCCAGATGATGCCCATCGGCATCTTCGCTGTATGGCATGGTGAAACTGGGATGGACTTCCGGTGAGGGAGGAATGCTTGAAGGAGAGACTTCCAAGGAAAGATTGCCTGAAACACTGAAAGAATAAAGGTTAGAAGGTCCCCGGAGTATTTTTCTGGGGAGGAGCCTCCAACGCCCAAGTTAGTATTTTGAGAGACGGGAAATAGTAAGAATATGATATATATCTTTTCTCCAAAGACCCTCTTTCCTACTGAGGCCATTTCCTTAATATATATAGAAGGGTGTAATGGAAATGCCTGCTTGACGTGACCAGCTCAGATTATGACACGTGTTTGGTCAGATGTATTCCATACCTTTGGGCATGGGGGCCTCTAGCCGGCTACAAGCCATTCTGGGCAGAGATCTAGCCCAGGGTAGGTCTACGCGACGGGATGTGTGCGGTGGTGATATGGCAGCATGTTGTGTATGAGGGCAGCATGTCAGAGGCTCTTTGATTGTCTCTACCATACTCTCAAGATCCCTTCGGTAAAAGAGACCCCTTCAAAATAGGAGGGCTTCTTTCCTAGGTCATTTCAATATGTCGTGAGTCCCCTCAGCATGGATGCCCCCCTCTTCGGGGGTGTTCTCCCCTGCTGAAGGCGGTGAGTATCCCTCATCCGAAGTCAGTTAGGTCACCTTATCGAGGATGGCGGTGCACCATATTCCTGAGGTCGGTACTGTCGACTTTCTGGGGGTAAAGATAAATCAACGAGGTCAAATGTTCAAGGCGTTAGACCCTTCTTTCCAAGGTTGGTGCTCGCATTCCTTGTGGTTGATGTTTGCCTTCTCCGAGGGTAGTGCTTTCCCCGAGCTTATGGGTTTAAAGGAAGATAGCGCTTTGGCTACCACCTGCATTTACTCCAAACACACACTTCTCCGGGTTTAGATGAATTCTAAATTCTCGAAGTTGGTGGAATGTTTCTGTTAAGTCTTCAATATGACCGTTAGGCAATTTGCTCTTAACTTACATATCGTTGACATATACTTCCATATTCCTCCCGATCTGGGTGTCGAACACCCTGTTCATTAGCCTTTGGTATGTGGCACCCGCATTCTTTAGACCGAAGGGCATTCTAATGTAACAATAAGTCCTAACTTCGGTGATGAAAGCAGTTTTCTCTTCATCTTCAGTATCCATCCGAATTTGCTGGTATCCACTGAAGGCATCGAGGAAACTAAGTAGGCCGTATTCGACAGTATAGTCCACCAACTGATCTATTGGTGGTAAAGGATAAGAATCCTTAGGGCAAGAATCATTTATGTTTCAAAAATCGATGCACATTCGAAGCTTATCACTCCCTTCTTTCATAGCAATGACAACATTGCTAAGCCATTCGGAGTACTGGACCTCCCTTGTTGTGCCTGCTTCCATTAAGCAATGTAGTTCGGTTTTGATGAAGTTGTTCTTATGTACCGAGAGGCTTCACTTTTTTTTTCGAATGGGCTTTGCCTCTGGGCATGCCTTAAGACTATGTTGGATTATGCGAGGGTTTACCCAGGGCATGTCCTTCGACGAGTAGGCAAACAGATCTTTGTTCATTAACAGAAAAGATACAAGTTTTCCCTTGTCACCTTTGGCCAGTTTCTTCCCCACTCGGGTACTTTGGCCTAGGACAAGTTCCACATATTCTGTTTCCATTTTTTCTAGGTTTACTTTTTCTTCTCCCTTTGCCTCTTCTCCAAGCATGGCCTTTGATCCTGAAGTCTGTGTGTGGATCTTTGTTGGGCCCTGTCTTGCCTTCACAAAGAACTTCCTCACTTCTCCTTGGTCGATGAAGATCTCGGCATCCCCATCCTTTGTTGCGAAGGTGACAGTCAAGTATTTCACATCTGGATGGATGTGGAGATTTCCTTGCATCTGCCTCCCGAGGATTGCATATATGACGAAGGGACATCTATGACGATGAACCTTGTCATTGTTGAAGCAAAGAGCTCACCTTTGTTTTGTGATGAAGTTCCCCTTAGCATCAAGGTAGGTCGATCCATCCGAGGATAGGGAGTTCAGATGGACTTACCTCGAAGGCAGGGGAGGTGACAGGCTTAAGATCGCCTTTTGTGAGACCCAAACTCGGTAGCAAATGGGAGAATAAGATGTCGGCATCGGAACCATCATCGAGGAGTACTCTCTTAACATCCCAACTTCATATCCTTGCCATGATTAGGAGTGGGTCATCACGAGGAAACATCTGGGTGGATCCATCCTTCCAAAAAAACATGTTCAACTGGTGACCGAACTCCATGACTGAGATTTCCCTTATCTTTCTCTTCCTTTCAGCTGATGGTATCCTAGTGGTGATTGTCTGGATTACTCCTGCTGGTGGTGGTGGATGCCTCTTGGGACTTCAATTTCGACGTCTGTCAGAATCATAGTCATCATCTCCTTTCTTCTCCTCTTCCCTCCTCCCATACAGGGAGGGCATCCGCAGGTAGCATCGAAGTTGACCCTGCTTTATGAGAGACTCAATGTACTTCCTCAACTGGAAGCAATCCTCAGTGTCATGCCCATATTCATGATGGAACTAGCTGAATTTCTTCATATTTTTCTTGTTTTCTGAAGTCATGGCCTTCAGACGCTGGATTGGATTGCCTTTGCCTTTCAATGGCAAGCAGTATGTTTGTTCTGGAGGTGTTAAAGGGGGTGAGCGACATGGGTTTTTTCCCCATCTGCTTCGGGGGTCTTCCCCCTCCCTCGGCAGAATGGCAATTTTGGTGACTGATAGCCAAAGGACTATCGCCTCTCGTAGAACGCACCTCCTATCAAAAGCATGCTCGGGAAGCCTGGCACCATCCGAGGGAGGCACTAGTACTGACCTCGGACTAGGCGAATTCCAGTGCCTCGAACTCGGGATTTAGCCTAGTACCCCAGAGAGCTCCAAAGGTGCAGACAGCCCCCTCGGGGGATTAAACGGATCGCCTTCGGGATAGAAGAACCAGCTACCGCAAGTAAGAGAGGATTTTCCGAAGGCGGAACCTGCGAGCTAGGCAGCGCCCCGAACGGCGAGCATAACTCCCGAAGAAGGGTGTTTGTCCCAGAGAATGACCTCGCCCAAAAGACATCGGGAGTACGGCAGGGGCATTTAAGGAGCCTTTGACACATCGCCCACAGACGCACCATGTCACCTCAAACGACACTCTGACACGCCGACGCAGCCCAGGCCTTGTCACAACCTGTCTCAGACCAAGGCTCGAGGGAGCCTACAAACAGCTACTTGTCCCCTATGTCCAAAGGTACACAGCAGATCTGACCGAACACGTGTCACGATCTGAACGAGCCAGACACTTCTAGAAATACCAAAGAGCAGCCCCTTGCAAACGGTTGGTCAGTCAGTTGAGAGGATACGAATAGGCAAGGCCACTAAACCCTTGAGTGCTCTCTTTCCTTCACCTCTCAGAAAACTAACTTGGGCGTCGGAGGCTCCTCCCCGGAAAAACATCCCGGGGACCTCCTAACCTTTCCCTTTGGGCTCTTCAGGTACCACTCCCTGGGAAACCTCCACTCCGGGCGTTCTCCTCCTCAGGAAGTCCCTCCAGAAACCACCATGTCCTCCAGCGAAGATGTCTCCGGACATCAGTGACTTTGACCTTCAGGCTAATGGCTATCGGACTTTGGTCCCCCCATCCTCAGCTCTTCTGCCGTCATATGCTACTCGGCGCTTTGGTAGAACTCGCCAAGGGTGTCCAAGGGGTCCTTCGAGAACTCGTAAAAAGTTGTGAGTCTTGTCGAAGCCCTTGTATCATGGCGAGGATGCGTATTTTGGGGCGGAACTCCGGCACACTCAAGGCCTCTCAATTGAATCTTTCGACACAATCATGAATGGTCTCTCCATTTTTTTGCACAAAATCAAACATTTGAACTGGCATTTTCACCGTCGGCCTGCTACCTATGAACTCCTGCATGAACGCCGTGGAAAGCTCCTAGAAACTCATTATAGTTCTAGGGGAAGGGAGTTATACCACGCGGTTGCCGGCTCAGAAAGGGTGACCTCAAAGCACTTGCGATGGGTAGCATCATCAACACCATGTAGCACCATACTATGCCTATAGTTGGTTAGGTGGGCTTGGGGTTCACTTTCCCCATCGTACGTCTCCAAGCGTGGCACCCGGAAGTCATTTGGCATAGGTGCCTCAACTATCGCTCGGATGAAGGGTGACTCTTCTCTGGTGAAGGTTTCTGACAACCTTGACCAGACAGGCTTCTGAGCCATATGCATTTCCACTTTCCCCAACCGCTCTAGGATCTTTTCCATGAGGATGGTGGTATTAGGCTCTTCTCTCTGCCTGGAGACCTCCGGCAACGGAGAACGATGCCTCCTTTTTGGGGAATAACTTCGGCGACTAGGGGATTGTGATTTCTCATATGGTGATGAACTTCGCCGGCGGGAAGTTTTGGCCCTTTTTGACGCTGTTTCTCTGGTATGTTGGCCTCTAAGAGGTACTTCATCCATTGAGGAGTCATCGCGGAAGTCCCCCCTCCCTGAGCTCTGGTGAGTGGACTTCGGGCTTTACTCTCGACGGGGAGTTGCTGAGGATGCCCTTCGGCCCAAATGTGGTTGAAACCACCTTTGGTCCAACTATTGCGTCCTTTTAGCTACAACAGAGTGCTAAAAATCACGTAGGAAGCTCATCGTGATCGTTAGAGGGCGCTCGTCCTCAGGCAAAAAAGTCCCTATGGCTGGTTGTTCGGTCGCCGGTTAATTCTCCAGCACGAATGGGGACTCCGGAAGTCCATTTTCCTTAGAACGCTGAGTCTTAACGACAGCTACATGAGGGTGATTTCCCACAGATGGTGCCTAATGATGCCCTTCAGCATCTTCATTGTACAATATGATGGCCTGAAGTTGGGACTTTTAGTGTGAGAGTACCTGAAATGTTCAAAAGAACAAGGGTTAGGAGCTCCCCGTAATGTATTTCTGGGGGAGGAGCCTCCGACGCCCAAGTCAGTGTTTGGTAACTAAGGAGTAGAGAGTGGAGAGTAAAAAAGTGGAGAGAGTTGTGTATATGTCCCTCTTTACCAAGGCTATTCTGTAAGTATTTATAGGATAGCTTTGGGAAAAGTCCGTTTGACATAGCTCACTCAGATCATGACACGTGTTTAGTCGGGTGTGATCCATATCTTCAAGGATGGAGAACCTCCCGCTGGCCATAGGCTATTCTGTCTAGGAGTCAAGGCCATAGGAAGTCCGTGTGTCAGGGGCGTGTGCGAGGTCTCTGTGTCAGGGCGTGTGCAAGGTCTTTGTGTCAGGGCCATAGGCTTCTTAACCATTTTTGTCTAATTTCTGTAAGACCCTTTCGGGTAACGAGACCCCTTCGGGGTATGAGACCCCTTTGGAATAGGAGGCCTCCTTCAGCTAGATATCATTACCGAGGGCTGTCAGGATGAGTTCTTCGGCGGAGCGAGGCACCTTCGGGAGAAGCTCTACCTCGCCGAGGATGGTGGTTTACCAAGGTTAGAGGGTCAAGGACTGCGTACCCTCTTCTTTCGAGGTTGCCGCTCGTCCTATCCAAGGGTGATGCTTGCCTTTACCGAGGGTGGTGCTCGACTTTTACCAAGGGTGGTGCTTATCAAAGCTTAAGAGTTTAGAGGGTAATAGCCCTTCAGCTATCATTGCCCTACTGATGCAAAAGTCTCTCCTTCTGGCTTGCATGTCTTATAATAAGGATGCCCAGCAGCATCCTTATTGTAAGACATGCAAGCCAGAAGGAGAGACTTTTGGTGTGACGATGTCTGCAAGACCTTGAAGAACAAGGGTTAGGAGCTGCCCAGAGTGTGTTTCTAGGGGAGGAGCCTCCAACGCCTAGGTTAGTATTTGTGAAAGTAGTAGCAGAGAGCGGAGAGTAGGGAAGAAAGAAAGTCCAGTGTCCTTACCAACGTCCCTTCTAACTATTTGCAGGAGGGTGGAGGGAGGTGGCCATTTGACACAGCCTGTCCAGATCATGACATGTGTTCGGTCAGATCTGATCTGTACCTTCAGAGGTAGGGCATCTCCAGCTGGTCGTATGCTATTCTGGCCAGAATGTAAGGGCATGTGTAAAGTCTCTTTGTCAGAGGTTCCTTAACAATTTTTGTCATATCTCTATAAGACCTCTTTGGGGCGTAAGAACCCTTCGGGGTGTAAGGCCCCTTCAAGCAAAGATTTTCCATAAGGTCTATTGGGGAAGGCTCTACAAAAGAGTGGGTCACCTTCGAGAAAACTTTTTCCTCTGTCAAGGATGGTGCATCTGCATTTCCGAGGTTAGTAGCTTCACAAATCCGAGGGTGGTGAGGACACCTTTTCCCGAAGTTAGTCATGCCACTTTCCGAGGGTGGTGTGGAGAATGATTGAGGTAGGGGTTAAGTTTCTACTAACGGTGGCTTCAAGTTAGCCGATCAAGAGATCATGGGGGCGATAGCCCTTTAGCAATCACATGCCCCCTCGGAAGAGCCAAAGTTATGCCCTCGGTGCTATTCATTTGGGAGTATGTAATAAGAAGCTGAAGCTATTTCGTAGCTAAGAGATCTGACTTTTGAAAGCTCATCGGGCGGACCCCTCTTTATTGTTGAAGTTGCCTTCTTGGCATTATCCAAAGGGTTTTGCACTCTATTTCAAGCCCGTTACAGGATGTTGTCCAGAACCAGCGTCCTATTTTTTGGCGAGGTCACACCTTTGGGATGAAAGGAGCTATTTTGTGTCCTCTAGCCGAAGTCATATCTTCAAAGGTGAGGGGCTATAATTTTGTCAATGAGTTTCATTCTCGCCTTCTATTAGTAAACCGTCTCATCTTTTGACTGGGCAGTTGCGTCATTTCAAGGTAGGCGATGTAGGACTGCTAGTGTCAATAGGTGTGCCCTCAATTTTTGCATTGCATAACACGTGTCATCGAGTTAGTGGTAATTAGTCACATCCACTATGTCGATTGCGTCCCTTCACTTGCAAACGATCATTATGGCGATGCTTCGCTTGCCCTTTTCGGTCTATATAAGGCCTTGTCCCTCAGAGGTTTCCTCACTCTTAAACTTTTACTCCATTTGCTATCGATTTCTCTCTCATTTTCCAGGTTTTTCCGTTTGGTGGTGCAAGCGGCGGAGCAACTTCTGAGAATTCTCACGGTGACCTATGAATTTCTTTTTCCTTCCAGAACTAGGTGGGTTTGTTTCTGAAGCTGTTCTTCTTCTTCCCTTTTCTCTTTTTTTTTTTTTTTTTCCGTTTGTCTGAGGTTAGTGTCTTTATTCTGAAGATGTTGTCGGACAAGTCACAGTTAAAGCTATTCCTGAAAGCTGGCTTCCTCTTAATTCTCACCTGAGCTACGTACTTCAGAAAAGCTAAAGAAGTGGTCGGCTAAGTTTTTTCTTCCTTCGTAACGCAATCACTAGGCTTCCCTGATGTGAACCCCAATGGTACAAAGACCATGAAATGCACCCAAGATGTTTTTCAAGCTCCACAAGACATCAAAGAGACAGGATTTGAAGACCCCCACCCCTAATCATCTTGTGACTAGAAATGATAAGTATAAGAACACCAAGAACACAAGAACACTTGTGCACTGAGGTATTCCGCCAAGAACGAAAGAGAAACTTACCTTGCCCATTAAGAAACTTAAGGTCTTGATGGTCGATTTGGATGACAAACTCTCTCGACCATAAGTAGTGTTGCCAAGTCTCCAAAGCTCTCACCAAAGCGTAGAGCTCTTTGTCATAAGTGGGATAATTCAAGGTAGCACCATTTAACTTCTCACTAAAGTATGTAATGGGTCGGCCTCCTTGCATTAGCACAACTCTAATGCCTATACCTGAAGCATTATACTCAACTTTAAAAGTATTAGCAAAGTTAGGCAAAGCCAAAAGTGGTGCATTAAATAACCTATTCTTTAGCAACCCAAAAGCCTCCTCTTGAGCTTTTCCCCAATTAAACCCCACAGTCTTATTTATAACTTCAGTTAGAGGTGCAACAATGGAAGAAAAATTCCTTACAAACCTCCTATAAAAGCTAGCTAACCCATGGAATGATCTCACCTCAATTATGGATGTTGGCGTCGGCCATTCTTGTATGGCTCTCACCTTCTCTTGATCTACCTCAATTCCATGTGAACTCACAACAAAACCAAGGAAAACAACTTTATCAACACAAAAAGAGCACTTCTTCAAGTTAGCATACAACTTTTGATCTCTTAAAGTGCTTAGTACTTGTGTGAGGTGTCCAACATGCTCTTCTAGGTTCTTGCTATATACTAAGATATCATCAAAGTAGACAACAACAAACCTACCAATGAAATCACGCAAGACATGGTTCATAAGTCTCATGAAAGTACTAGGAGCATTAGTTAATCCAAAAGGCATAACTAACCATTCATAAAGTCCAAACTTTGTTTTGAAAGCAGTTTTCCATTCATCCCCTTCCCTCATCCGAATTTGATGGTACCCACTTTTCAAGTCAATTTTTGAAAACAAGGAAGAACCATGCAACTCATCAAGCATATCATCAAGTCTAGGGATAGGATGTCTATACTTTACAGTGATTTTGTTGACAGGCCTACAATCCATGCACATGCGCCATGAACCATCCTCCTTAGGCACTAAAAGGACAGGCACGACACAAGGACTCATGCTTTCCCTCACAAAGCCTTTGGCCAACAACTCCTCCACTTGCTTCTCAATCTCCTTAGTCTCCTCGGGATTGGTTCTATAAGCTGGCCTATTTGGAATAGGTGCACCCGGGACTAAGTCAATTTGATGCTCAATGCCTCTAATTGGAGGCAAACCTCTCGGATCTTCAGGGAACACATCTTCAAAGTCCTTCAACAAAGACACAACAACACTAGGAAGATGTGTTAGATCATTGATAACAAGCAAAGACTCTTTGTAAATTAAAAGAAGCACTAGTCTTTGTGCTTGAATGGCTTCCCTCACATCACTAATTTTTGCAAAATAGCACTCTTTCTTGCTACTCAACTTGCTCTCATTCTTTTCTCTCATGAACTCTCCAGTCTTCTTCCCCTCATGGTCACTCATCTCACTTGATCTCTCATTTTGTCTCTTGGCTTTTCCCTCTTCACTCTTGCCCTCAACTTTCCCCTCATTTACTTTTCTCTTAACCTTACTTTGAAGTTTCCTTTAATCCTCCAAAACTTATTATGGTGAAAGTGGACTAAGTGTAACCGGCTTGCTTTTATGGAAAAATGATTACAAGTTCCTCTCCCCATCAAGTGTGACCTTCTTACCATATTGCCACGGCCTTCGAAGCAAAATGTGGCATGCTTGCGTAGGAACAACATCACAAAGAACTTGACCATGGTAAGCACCAATTTTAAAGTTAACCGAAACTTGCTTTACCACCTTTACCTCCCCGCCATCGTTCAACCATTGAAGCCTATATGGTTGTGGGTGCTTGTGTGCAGGAAGCTTCAACTTCTCCACCATGGTTGAACTTGCTACATTAGTGCAACTTCCTTCATCAACAATGAGGTTGCACACTTGATCTTTGATTCGGCATATAGTCTGAAAGATGCACTCTCTTTAATTGGCCTCCTACTTGGCTTGCACACTTAAAGCTCTCCTAGCAACAAATGCAAAGTCTCCCTCCTTAGGCTCAAGTGTGTTTTGCTCATCATCCTCCAAATGTGGTGTCTCCTCAATGGCATCTTCCTCATCTGATGTGATCTCTCCATCATCTTTAAGTATCATCACCTTCTTATTAGGACAATCTCTCATGTAGTGCCCATTGCCTCTACACTTGAAGCACTCAATCTCCCTTGCCTTAGGTACTTCTTTAGGTGGTACTTTGGACTTGTCTTGTTAAGACCGAGACAAGCCTCCCTTGGTAGCCTCCACTCTTGGCTTTGGTACTTCTTTGCTCCATGTTCCCCTCCATGTGGAACTTCATCCTTAAACCATATTTGATGCCTTAGACCTCTTGATGATTCTTTCGGCCTTAATGGCATGGTGAAGTAAATCCTCCATGTTGACATATGGCACCATCTCTACGTTGTTGGCAATCTCATGGTTAAGGCCATTAATGAATCTAGCAATGGTGGCCTCCTCATCTTCAATGACATTGGCTCAGGTTAATGTCATCTCTAAGTCCTTGTGGTAGTCCTCCACATTGATTTGGCCTTGCACAAGCCTTTGAAGTTTGAGGTGTTGGTCTCGGTAATAATAGCTAGGCACAAACCTCCTCCTTATCATGGCTTTAAGGGCTCTCCATGTGTTGCTGTGTTCCTCCTCATTCCTTCTCCTAGAAGTGACAACCTGGTTCCACCACACAAGAGCATAATCAGTGAACTCAATGGTAGCTAATTTAACTTTCTTCTCCTCAGAATAATGATGGCAATCAAACACCATCTCAATCTTTTGCTCCCACTCCCAATATGCATCCGGATCACTCCTCCCTTAGAAAGGTGGAATGGTAAGCTTGATGGAATTAAGGTTGTGATCCTCTCTTGGCTCCCCCCTCCTTGGAAGCCCATGGTCATGCCAATGTCCTTCTTCCTCCTCGGGTTCTTCTCTTCTTGGACCTCTCCTTGGTTGCAAGATAGGATTTGGCCTCCTTGGCAATCTCAAGTCAATGTCCTCAATCCTCCCCACAAGTCTATTGAGAGTTTCTTGAAGCTCTCTCATGGTTGGCTCCTCATTGTGTCTTACTTCCATCCTCCTATCCTCCTGGCCCTCCATACTCCTGAAAACAAAGATCCTCATAGACACTCACCTCACATGTTTCACTCAAAAGATGAGCACTCAAACACTCACTTTGTTAGTAAGATATTGCCATTCAAAGAGTCCTCAAAAGTTCTAACAAAATTATCCTTAAAGCACACAAGAAAACTTAAATTCTTGAAAACAATTTTGACTCCAAAAGAGGTGGGCTAAATAAGTATTAATGACTCTAGGAAGCTTTTGCAATTGATGATCACAATAACCACAAAGAAAACCTTTTTGGCTCAAAACAAGGGGATAGGTTTTGTGGTGCAAATTTTCAACACTTTGTGTAAACTTACTTGCAAGCTCTTTTATTTTCTTTTCTTTGTTCTTTTTGTTAATGTTGTGCCCAAAAGCCAACCATGAGATGATTATATTTTTTGCACATTGAGTCATGAAATTTTATTAAGGCATTAATCCAGCAATTATGTTTGTTGTTTTGTTTCTATGTAACGTAATAAACATAATTGTAACCCTAGAATAATGATATTCTCAAACATCCCTGGTCTAGTATTATTATGGAGCGGGTTGCAATAGTACATAACGACTAGCATATGTGGAGACTAATATGAGATATGTAGTTTACATATGGGTACAAGTTGGAGAACTTGTGTACTGGACCAACCCACCATGAGAACACTGCATGGATCGTTATATGAGTGTCATAAGTGATTCTCATAGTGATCATGGTATATGTAGTCCTTTGACCTAAGATCATCAAGGTTCCCTATATGTGAGTCACATACTTTGATACTTTCCTTTGTTGCTCATAACTGAGTGAACTTGAAGGAGGTCATTGGGTATGCCACATATCATGCGGAGGGATTTGTATGATCAAGTTGGGATTTGTCCCTCCTATGTAACGGGAATGATATCTTTGGGCCCCTTGATAGAGTAAGACTTAGAAAATGCATGGCCATGCTCGGATGAGTTGATATATGATATCAATGTCATCAGTTTAAGTTGGTCTACTCGGTAATCAAGAAACCAAAGATTGGGCTATACGAGAGTGACACATTCCATGTCTTGTGCTTAGTCTTGATATCATGGACAAAGGGAGAATGGCATATATCGATGATGATCATAAAGGTTTAGTCGAATCACCGACAATCTTGTCACTTGGGTAGCAATGATGTGTTGCTAGACACTGTTCATTGCTTATGATCATAAATGTGATTTATGATCATTTCCAACATGGTAAGAGCCTATTGGGTGACACACATAAAGCTATTTGGATTATTAAAGTGCATGGGCTAATTATTCGGGTTATGGTTTCATAATAATTTCGTATTAATAATGGGCCCAAAAGTTGAGCCATTATTAAGCCTAAAATTGAAGCCTAATTGGATTAGGGCTTTCAAACCCATTAGGCCTAGAAGTTGAATCTCACTATAAATATAACTTTTAGTGAAAAATTTGTAGCTTCTTGCCCTAGCCCCCCAAAAGGACAGTCGCACTCTTCTCTTGCAATTCCTTGTAGGACGCAAGCTAGCACTACGAGCGCAGGAGAAATGCATCTGCTATGACGTAGTGGAAGCATGGTGATCCCGAGATGCTCGTGTGGATACCATAGAGAACTTGAACACGTCAACTGTTCAGGTTTTGTGATTCGGCTCTACAGTTGAATTAGAGATCTTAACCGAAAATTAGGTATGAAAAATTTTGAACACATGATTTACCTCATTTCACTTGTGATGGCCAAAGGGCTATTACCCTTCAGAACCCCAAGTTCTAACAAAATGCCACACTCGGAAAGGGCAAGCATCACCCTCGAGAAATGCCAGCGACAATGTTATGGCCCTTCTAGTGGGAGGTGAAATTGAGGAAGGTAAAGTGTTTTAAATTAAGTTTAGAACCTTAATTCAAGTTTACGTAGCAAGAATAAAGAAGTCTAGCAAAGTTCACTATGTTCCGAGAAAAATAAAGCACTGAACAGGGTTCAAGGGCAAAATGGTAATTTTGCATCCTGAATAGTCGGAATGAGTCCTGAGTGTTTTAAAATGAATTTTTATAACTTAACTTTCAACCTTAACTCAAAATTAAAGAATTGACAAGAATTTAATCAAGAATCACTAAGTTACAAAGATAGGGGCTTAATTGTAAGAAGCTTAATACTTTGATGGCCTTTGGGTTAAGTGAGGGTTTAAGAAAGGAAAGTGAGACTATGGCTGCCATAATCTCGTTTCTAACCTTCTCACCCTCATTTTGCTGTCAAATTAAGCTTGGAATCAAGAAATTCTTGGTGGAAAAAAAGGTTATCAAAGTATATAAGCTTGGAAGATCTAATTTCAAGCTTGAAACCATGATTTTGAAGCTCGGAAGGACGTTTTTCCACATCCCTTATTTTTGAACCAGGTAAGGAAATGTGTTCTTGATTGAATTCATGTTTATTAGTTAGTTTGAAGTTTGGGTTTTGGTTGGAGAGTGAAGTTTTAGTGATTAGTGCTTTGTTTTTGGATTGGAACTTGTGTAGAACTTTGGTGAACTTGGTTGATTGAAAGTGTTACGGCCCTTCTAGAGGGAGGTAAGGACTTTATAATTTATTTTAGAAGTTTAATTTAAGTTTGCCTAGCAAGAATTAAGAAGTTTGCCAAAGTTCACTAAGTTCCGACAAGAATAAAGCTCTGAACTAAGTTCAGGGGCAAAATGGTAATTTTGCACCCTGAGTGGCCGGGACGAGTCCCGAGTGTTTTAAAATGAATTTTTAGAACTTAACTTTTAACCTTAACTCAAACTCAACAAATAGACAAGGATTTAATCAAGAACTGTTAAGTTACAAAGATGGGGGACCTAATTGCACTTAACTTGAAACCTTGGTGATCTTGGTTGCTAAGTGAGGGTTTAAGAAGGGAAAGAGGGGGAGAAGCTGCCATTAACACGTTTTTAAGCTTCCCTCACTCATTTCTCTCTCAAATTGAACTTGGAATCAAGTGATCTTGGTGTCAAGAGGCGCAATTAAGGGTGTTCAAGCTTGGAGAAGTGATTTTCAAGCTTGAATCCTTGTTTTTGAGGCTTGGAAGAGTGTTTTTCTCCATCCCCTATTTTTGAACGAGGTATGAGTTACGTTCTTGATTGAATTCATGTTATTTGGTTGATTGGAAGCTTGGGTTTTGGTTGGAAGATGTGTTTTTGGTATTTTAGAGCTTTGTTTTGGTATGGTTTTGTGTAGAACTTTGGAAGCTTGGTTGAGGGAGGAGGGGCTCGAATTCTTGCTTGTTCTTGGTGTTAAGGTAAGGGAGAAAGTGTTTTTAAGTTGTTGGATTGCTTTTGGATTGAAATGGATTGAGAAAGTTGAGTAATTTTTGGTTATGGTATTGAGAAACGTTTTGGTGAATTATGGTGGACTAGCTATGTTCGAAGGATTGGTTTGATGTTTCTAATGCATCATAGTTTAGCTTTGATAGATGGTTTTGTTCCTTGCAACATGTACTTCATGTGTATGAAATTTGGTAACTTTTGATGCATGTTTGCTATATGTATTTGGTTGCCAAAGTTCATAGCAGCAAACGGCCAAATTCTGCATTTCTGCAGAATTGGCGACGCGGCGCCAATTCGCCCGACGATTGGCGACGCGTCGCCAATTCATTTTTCGGTCACAGAGCGTTTGTTCGTTGGCGACGCGTCGCCAATTCCTTTTTGCCTTTGGCGACGCGGCGCCAACACCAAAAAATGGGGGGTTTGACTTTTTGCTGCGTTGACCCGACCGAGACTACGGAAGGTTCTTAGCGTGCCTAAGGGTCCGAGGATCCTGATGGTACTCCGAGACTTCCGAAAGTCCCACCGGAAGTATGAGTTTTCTTGAGTTGTTTGAGGTAAGTAAGTTGCTTAGGCAACAAGTAAGAAAACAAATGTTGCAATTGAACTTAATTAGCTATCAATAGCTCAGGTGAGAGGTTTAGAACCCTCGTCGGCCTAGCCGTGCCGGAGCCACGAGGCCACGAGGCGAAACCTTGTTCATCTAGTTTACATCAAAGAGGCCCTGCGGCCTAGTCTACAAGTCCCACCATAATTCCCCTGCATAACAACTAGGTGAGAGGTTCTATGTTTGAATGAGGCTTGCTAAGGTTCGCCCTTGAGCCATATGTCAGGCTGCTAAGTGATTGCGCTTGGCCTGTATATGATAGGTTGCTAAGTGATAGCGCTTGGCCTATATGTCAGGTTGCTAAGTGATTGCGCTTGGCCTGTATATGTGTCAGGTTGCTAAGTGATTGCGCTTGGCCTGATACAGAGGACTACTTGAGGAGAGGTCTACGGACCTAGTATATATATATATACTAGTACCCTCATGCTGTGTGAGCTCGCAGCCAGAGTCCTAGCTTTTTCTTGCAGGTACATCGAAGACCCTTACTGAGAATTGTTGAATTCTCACTCCCTGTTTGTTATGCAGAGTCTGGAGTAGCAGGACCGGATAATCGCTGAGGATTATCGCGGTAGTACCTTTTTGTTTGTAAAGGTACGGTGGTTGAGAAACTTTAAGTTTCTAGCTTGCTTAAGTGTTTAGTTGGTCTGTTGGTCAGGTTGTGGTACTAACTTGCTTCTTCCTTTGGCTGCAGAGCCTAGTAGCACTTGGCAGAGGACTTGTGAGACTCGCCACTGGGACAGGAGTCCAAAGTGGGAGCTAGGGTAAAAGATCTCAGCAAAGTCTTGTATTTTGATACAGTACTTTATTTTGCCTCCAGTATTTATGTTATAAAGAGTCCTTGACTCAGGATTGTTCTCTGGGTGAGAGCATTGGTTACTTATGTATAAATGCTTTCACGAGCGGTGTATGTGTAGTTAATAACTCAAAGGTTGATTTTGATATGCTTTGGCATTTTGTATTTATTTATATGGAATTTTACTTAGCCGGCTAAATGTTTTATGGTTTTAATAAACCAAGTCAAAGCATAAGAGCATACATATTGCATTCTAGGTTAATCAACTAGTAGCATTGGATTTAATCCACACACATAACCAGCTAGCCAATTACAATCCACCGTGAGACAAACGCTCACAGGGTATCCCGGGCAGAGGCACGGGGGATCGTGTCAGAAAGGGAGCTTGATTCTCACATGTTACTATGAGTTGAGGTAAGAGGAGTACATTTTCAAGTTCTTTTAATGCCATTAGCTTGAGTTTGCTTGAAGAATTCGAGTGGTTTTAGCTATGGCATTAGTTAAACGTTTTGGTTCAATTGTGGTGGACTAGAGGAATTGGGAGGATTGGATTGATGTTACAAGGCATCATCAATTAGCCTGTGATAGTTGGTTATGTTCTATGCAACATGTTCTATGAGTGTATGAAATTTGGAGGCATTCCATGCATGTTTGGTATGTGTAGGAATCGTCTAAAGTTCATAGCAGCAAAATACGCCAAATTCTGCATTTCTGCAGATTGGCGACGCGTCGCCAATTACAGGTTGACCCCAGTGATGCGTCACAAATCCAGAAAAATGTCACCGAACGTTACCAACTGTGGCAACGTGTCACCACAAACATGAATGCCAAATTTTTCACATTTTGCTAGCTTGATTCAAATGAGACCTAAGGGGGTTCTTAGCATGCCTAGGGGTCTAAGGATTCCAGGGGTACTCCAAGACTTCCAAAAGTCCCACCAAATATAAGAGTTTCCTTGAGTTTTGTAGAGTTTTGAGGTTGCTTGTGCAACAAGCAAGGAAACTATCTTGCAAATGAGCATAACTTGCTACCACTAGCTCAGGTGAAAGGTTTAGAACCCTTGTCGACCTAGCCGTGCCGTAGCCACGAGGTTGCAAGGTGAAACCTTGTTCATCTAGTCTACAACAAAGAGGTCCTATGGCCTAGTCTACAAAGTTCCACCATAATTCCCCTGCAAAACGACTATGGGAAGGCTACATGATTGCATCCAGTAAGCTTCGGCTTGCTAGGAGCGGGTTAGTGATCAGAACTCGCTAGGCACGGAGTGATGCACCGTGAGGAGGACTAGTTGAGGAGAGGTCTTTATGGCCTAGTTATATGTGCATATATCAGACCCTCATGCTATGTGAGCTCACAGCAAGTTTACATATGTTCATCATATGTCCAGTCCTAGTAATTTTCTTGCAGGTACACTGAAGACCCCTTACTGAGAATTGTCGAATTCTCACTCCCTAGTTTTGTTATGTAGAGACTGAAGTTGCTGGACCGGGTAATCATTGAGGATTATCGTGGTAGTGTTCTTTTGTGTGTACAGGTACGGCATTTGAGAATCCTTGTGATTCTAGTCTACATGGTATATTTAGTTGGCTTGTTGGTCAAGTAACAGTACTAACTAGTATCTTCCTTTGGCTGCAGAGCCTAGTAGCACTTGGCAAAGGACTTTTGAGACTCGCCACTAGGACATGTATCCAAGGTGGGAGTTAAGTCAAAGAGATCTCAGTAGAGGCTTGTATTTATACAGTACTTTTAGTTGCCTCCATAGTCTATGTTATGAGGAGTCCTCGACTCTAGGATTGCTCTTGGGTGAGGGCATTAGTCTACTTTATGTATGAATGTTCTCATGAGTTGTTATGTGTAGTAAACTCACACAAATGTTGATTTTGTATGCTTTGGCTATTTGTACTTATTTTTGTGTAGGAATTACTTGGCCAAGTTAATGTTTTATGGTTTTAATAAACCAAGTCAAAGCATGAAGAGCATGCATATTGCATATTCTAGGATAATCAACTAGTATCATGGGATTTAATCTACACACATACACAACTAGCCAATTGCAATCCACCGTGAGACCAGCTCTCACAGGGCTTCCTGGGCAGGGGCAAGGACGGTCGTGTCAGTTTTTGGTATTAGAGCTTAGGACTCATTTCATAGATATTGGAGGCTAAGACTGAGATCTAGATTGGAAAGTCCAAGTGCTAGGAAGTTAGTACTGACCAACATCTGGGGAATGTTGTCTGGCTGTGGTTGCAGGTTGCTATGGTTGACACTAGGTCAGGAGCTTCAAGGGGAACTAGGGAACCTGGTGAGGGTTCTAGTGACCCAGTTGTGGCAAGGCTGGATGAGATATCCAGAGTATTACAGGGGTTGACATAGA